>PVKA01031991.1:0-25727 GCA_004027165.1 Ctenomys sociabilis | reverse complement strand
CTTTTTTTTTGTAGGGGTGGCTTCTGGGGTGGCATGTGGTGCAGGGGATCTAACCTTGGTGCCTGTCTAAGCTTACCTAAGCAGGTGCTTTGGACTGCTGAGCCATCTCACCGGCCCTCCACTCCCTTTTTAATTTTTTTGTACCAGGAATTGAACTCAGGACCTTATGTTTGCCAAGAAGGCACTTACCCTGCTTCGCACTTGTATGCTGCTGAGCTACATCTCCAGCCCTTTTTTTTTTTTTTTCCCAATTTATTTAACCAGGGATTGAACTCAGGTCTTTGTGCTTGCCAGGGAAGTGCTTATTCCACTGAGACATCTCCTGGCCCCCTATTTATTTATTTATTTATTTTTGGCAGAACAAGGGATTGCACTCAGTCCCTTGCACTTGCCAGGGAAGCGCTTATTTTACTGAGCCATCTCCTCAGCCCTCCAGCCCTTTTTAATTTCTTAAATTTTCTTTTATTTTTTATATTTCTGTATTTTAGAGAAAGGGCTACAGGGTGTTCAGGGTCTCACTACTAGATCAGACTAGTGGTGATCTGCCTGTTTACAAGAGCTGGGATTACAGGTACGTACCACTATGCCCAGTCTAAATTGCTATCTCAATGTGCCCAGGGGCAGGACTGGCACAGCAGGACTGGGAATTGAACCCTTGGCTCCTGCACCTGCTTGCAGGTACTTTAATCCACTGAGCTATTTGGCTGGCCCTTAATTTCTTAAATCTTTAAATCCCTTTAGGAAAAAAAATCACTGAATTGCCTAGGCTCGGTTTGAACTTAAAATCCTCCTGCCTCAGCCTCCCAGAATACTAAGATAACACGAGCACCACCACGTCCTTTGAGTTTATTATTTTTTTACTACCTTTTCCAAAATAGTTTAACATATGTATTTAACTTTTTTCTCACACTAACTGGGTGTGGCAGCTTATGTCTGTAATTTGAACACTCAGGAGGCTGAGGCAGGAGGAGCACCAGGAGTTCAAAGCCAGCCTGAACCACAGAGCAAAATGCTATCATTCCCCACCAAAGAAAGTTTTTTCTTGCAGTGCTGGGGGTTGAACCCAGCGCCTCTCACAAGCTGGGCAAATGTTCTACCACTGAGCTGCTTTACTTCCAGCTCCTAAAATAAGTTTTTGTGTTGTTATTCTTTTCTTTTTTTTAAATTAATTTTATTGTTAGGGCCAGGGTAATAGCTCAGTGGAATAAGAGCTTGCCTGTCAAGCACAAGATGCTGAGTTTGATCCCTGGTACCACCAAAAGGAAATTAAAAAAAAAAAAAAACGAGTAAAATTAATTTTATTGAGAAACAAATAGCAATGAGACAGTTTTAAAACAGGTTAGCAGGACAGTTATAATAATTAGGACATTGCATATTGTCTTTGTAGTAGTTATTCATAGTACAAGATGCAGACATGATGTCCTGTCCAGACACTATTAGTACAAGTCTTTCTTCTCATTGAATTAAGAGAAAGTAGCACTGGGCGTGGTGGCGCAGGCCTGTAATCCCAGCACTCGGGAGGCTGAGGCAGGAGGATTGTTGTGAGTTCGAGACCAGCCTGAGCTACAAAGTGAGCTTAAGGCCAACCTGAACTGCATAGTGAGACCCTGTCTCAAAAAGACAAAAAAAAAAAAAAAAAAAAAAAAAAAAAAAAGAGAAAGTAGCTGTATATCTATCCTATTTTGTATACACAGATACAAAATCGTTCTTTGTTTTGTTATTTTTTGAGACAGGGTCTCACTATGAAGCCCAGGCTGGCCTCCAACTCTTGTGGATCCTCCTGCCTTGGCCTGCCAGGGTTGGGGTTACCTTCATGTGCCGCTGTGCCTGGTGGGCCCCAAATGCAGGCCGGCTGGGGGAGTGGACCTGAGCCTTGGCGGGCGCTGCCCAAGCTCCCAGTGGGGAGAGCACCATCTGCAGCTGGCCCTGGCGTGCGGGCCTGGACGGATGTCTGCCCCAGCCCTCCTTCCCCAGCTGCCAATGCGTGGCTCCCACTCCTGGGCCCTGACCAGACTCAGGGGCCGGGGAGATGGCTCAGTAGAATAAGCGCTTCCCTGGCAAGCACAAGTTCAATCCCTGGTTCCGCCAAAAAAAAAAAAAAAAAAAAAAAAAGCAAAGATGTAGCCCATCGGTTGTGCTGTCACAGGCCCATGATCCGGGCATGCTGGGAGCCAAGGCAGGAGGATTGTAACCTGGAGCCCAGCTGGGAGACAACTGAAGGACTTGACAAGGCCTTGTTTCAAGATGCAATTTTAATTATTTTATTTCATTTTTTTGTGTGGTACCAGGGATTGAACTCAGGACCTTGCACTTGCTAGGCAGGTGCCTATTCTACTGAGCTATCTCCCTAGCCCCAAATGCAAATTTTTAGAGGCTAGAGATGTGGCTTGGTGTGAAAGCCTTGGGTCCAATCCTCAGTTACATACACACAGACACACACACCACACACACACACACCACACACACACACACACACACACACACACACACACACACACACACACGACCAACACAAAGATGCCAGGAGGGAGGGAGGGAGGAAGACAATATTGGCAGCATTCCAAGGACCGTGTCCCCTGCATACCCTGGGCCAGGAACCTTAGATCTGGGGCTTGGAAAATGTGGGAAGCCAGGTGTGATAGTGAGTGCCCTTGGTCCCAGCCCTCAGGAAGCTGAGGCAGGAAGACTGTTGTTAATTTGAGGCCAGCTAGCACTACATAGCAAGATCTTGTTTCAAAAAAAGAATGGGGATATATTGCTTGGGGAGGTGAGCATTTGAGAGGAATGGATAAGCAGGAAAATCTGATCCTGTATTTAATATCTATTAGAATTAGTGTTGCTTCATTTGTTTTGTGTTCTGATAATTCACCGTCCTGAGTGGTAAGAAGGCTGTCTCCAGAGAGTGGGCCTTTCTGACATCTGTTAACATCTCTCCTCGAGGTGACTGAAAGCTGGTGATTGTCTCTGTTGGGGAAGAATGGGACCCTGACCCACAAGGCTACAGCATTGGAGCCAGTGCCAGGCTGCTTGGATGCTGGGGGCTGTGGGACTCAGGTCCTGCTGGCTTCTAGAGTGACAGGGAGGATGGCAGTCTGTCATCACCCGGGACCCTTGGCACGGCTTCTGCAGTGGGCCACATTTCCCAAGGGGCTCCTTGTTAGGCTAGCATCTCTGTGGCTGGTTTTGTGCCAAGACCAGTTGTGAAAATCCCATGGCTTGAGCTGGCAAGATAGCTCAATGGTCTTTTTTTTTTTTTTTTTGGCGGAACCAGGGATTGAACTCAGGCCCTTGAGATTATTCTACTGATCCATCTTCCGGGCCCTCAACAGTCTAAAGTACCTGCTTAGGCAAAGCTCAGGGACTGCAGTGCCATCCTGGGCACCACATGCTGCCCCTAGGCGGGCTGAACCCGTTGACCTTGTCCTTGGTGTCCACAGGCACAGAACAAGGACTGGGGCTGCCATTCCAGCCTGGAGCTTAAGAATAGCCATAGCTCCTGTCCCAAATGCCACCTAAGCCCTCCAGAGCTGGACCAGGTCCCTTCCCCCCTCAGGAAGGAGCATACCAGGTGGGGACCAAGTGAGGGTTCCTGGAGGAGGGGATATTTGCACAAGTACTGCATTTGCACCAGTACTGTGCAAGGGACAGGGAGAGGTTGTTGCAGGCAGAGGGAACAGCCTGGGTGAGAACAGAAAGACAGGAAAGATGCATGTGTTTGGGGTCCAGAGAACAGTTTGTGGGTTCTGAAAGCAGTAAGCACAAGGTAGGGCTGCAAAGCTAGGCTGGTGTCACATTATAAGAGGTCTTGGGCCAGCCAGATAGCTCAGTGGACTAAGGTGCTTGCTTAGGCAGGCTCAGGGACCAGTGTTCAATTCCTGGCCTGCTGTGCCAGCCCCGCCCCCCAGGGTGACTAAGACTGGGCATGCGTGAAATCCCAGCACTTGGGAGGCTGAAAATAGGAGGATCACTGCAAGTCCCATTTATGTTGCAAGACCCTGTAGACCCTGTACTAAAATACAAAAAAAAAAAAAAAAAAAAAAGTCTTAAGTATGAAAGGGAGGAGTCCATGAATAAATGGGAAGGCAGTAAGGAGCTGAGGACAGGGGAACTGGCGGGCTGTGTGAGGCAGGTTGGTGCGCTTAATAAGGTCTGAGCAGAGGGACGGGTCCCTGCAGGAATTGACACTGGGCACAGCTGCCCAGGAGTGTGGCAGTTCACACACACACACACACACAGCTTTATTTACCCAACCACCTGCCCTTTCTCAGGTTCCAGCCTCACTTCTCCCCACTTCCCCATGGTAAGGGCAGATCCCTGTGAATTGGGGGTGACTTGTGACTTCTCCCAAGCTGTCACCAGTATCCCTGACCCAGAGTGGCCCTAGAGCTGCAGTGGGCCTGAAACCCGGGCTGGGTCACTGCAGCAGGACCAGGACCATGACAATGCCTGACTGAGGTTTTCAGTGCTTTAGGGGTGCCAGGACCTCAGCCTCAGGCCCTCTTTAGGGAAGAGCTGGTGCGGGGTGTGGGTTGGCCATCCCAGATCACAGGGGCCTCTGCAGGGTCTGGCCCGCTCCCCCAGTTCACTGCGAATCTTCAACTGGAACAAAATGGGCCAAGATGGAGACCACAGCCTTCCAGTTTCTCTGTCTCCAGGAATGCCAGTGGGGTGCTGAGGGGCCCCTGGCCTGGGCTGAGCTGGCTGTGGAGGAGGAGGAGTGTCAGGAGAATCATCGAAGGCTTGGCCAGCTTTTCTCAGGCCCGGGCAATGTTCTAGTCACAAGTCACAGAGAAATGGTGGAAGTGCCCCTGGGAAGGCTGTAAAAATGCAGGCTGCTGCCTGACCAGGTGGGAAGCACAGTCACAAAGCAGGAGGTCCCAGTGTCCCACATGCAGGCTTTGCTCTCAGGTCCTCAACCCCGCTTGGGTCCCTGGAAGAGGGTGTCAGGTTCCAGGATGCTCCCTGCCAGGCATCAGGGCTGAGTCTGCAAAGCTGTCTCCAAATCCCTCAGGGCCAGTGGGAGGGACAGCATCCAACCCTCAGGTGCTGTGGGGGAGAGAGGACAGCCACAGGGCAGGGACACAGGGGCCAATTAGGGAGTGTGACTTACTCTCTGGCCTTTTGAAAAAGGGGAAAATGACAGGAGCCATTTCAGAAAGCTCTGGAAAGGACTACAGGCCGCCAACCCACACAAGGCCCTCACTCTACCCCCATAGCACATGCCTCACGGGGATGACTCCCTTATTGGCTTTAGGCCCCCAGTCAAGCCTCAGCCAACAGAGTGGTGTTCTGAGTCCACAGGGCATGGAGGGGCTTGGCCCTGTCCCAGGGCCTCAGCAAAAAGAGCAGAGGGTTGAGCACAGGGTGACTCCAAACCTGGACAGCACTTCCATGGTGTCAGCCGGGTGCCTCCACCCAGCCCTGCTGTCTGTCTAGAAACTTCCAACGCCGGCATGGGCCATGCAGCGTGTCAGAGGCATCTTGGCCTCTAACTGTGCAGTGCCTGTAGCAGGTTTGGGAGGCTTAGTTTATTTTTTTGCAGAATTACGTGCTCACCTCTTTTCTATTTCTATGTTGAGACAAGGTGTAAATAAATTGCGCGGTCTGGCCTCGAGCTTGTGATCTTCCTGCCTCAACCTAGAGTAGTTGGGATGGTAGGCATATGCCACGAGTCCCAGCATCACCCCCAGTTTTGTTTTGCTTTTTGAGACAGCGTCTCACTGTGTAGTTCAGGCTGGCCTCGAACTCAAGGAATCCTGCCCCAGCTTCCAATATGCCGGGTTTACAAGCATGCGGCCCCACGCCCGGTAACATCCCCCAGTTTTGAGGACGTTGCCTAAAGGCACCCTCCAGCCCTGCTGGGGACTGCAGCATGTAACCCCAGGATGCAGGAGGAGAGAGCTTGGGGTCCCCTCTCACCACTGCCTTTTGCAGGAAGGACCCATGGCCCGGCCCGTGTTCAACAGCGCCCCCGTGCGGCTGCTCGTCCTCCTGGCCCTGCTGGAGCCAAGCCTGGGGGGCTCCTTTGCTCCCGGATCGCCTCTAAGGACCCAGCCGGAGAACCGCATCGACGCCCCGGGCCCTGCGCTCTGGACTCCCCGCGCCAGCCACCACCGTCGGCGGGCCCTGGGCAAGAAGGAACGGGGCGCGGGCTTGCCCGGGGCTGCGGCCACCAACTCCAGGCTTCCGGCGCAGAGCCCTGCAGGCCTGCAGAACGAGGAGCTGCTCCTGGGGCCGGCGCTGCCCTACCCAGGGAAGGAGCACCGCTCTCCGGGGTGGGAGAAGGCGAGGAGACGCGGCAGGGAGCACAAGAGGCGCAGGAACAGAGCGAAACTGCACAGAGGTACCCGGGGGAGGGGAAGACGTGCCGGGAACAGGGAACAGGGGTCCCATGGCATCCCCGGGAGACTTACCAGAGGCAGCGGGCACGCAGCAGGCCGAGGTGAGTCCCCGTGAGGTCGGAGGGGTCCGCTGCCATGCCCCTTGCAGGGAAGGGAAGGACTAGGTCGGTAGGCATAGGAGTGTCTGAACCAAGGGCTCGTCACCGCGTCCCTGCCGTCCGTGGGCTTACTGTGTGCTCTCACAGCTGGCAGTAGGTCAAGCCCTGCGCCCCCTCCCCGCCCCGTCTCAGGCCGGGCGCTGGTCCGAGGCCCCAGCTCCCTGATGAAGAAGGCAGAGCTCTCAGAGGACCTGATGCTGGATGCCACCATGGAGGAGTCCTCCACCAGCCTGGCCCCCGCCCTGCTCTTCTTCACCACCCTGGAGGCAGCGCCTGCCACCGAGGGGTCCCTGGTCCTTCCTGTCACCTCCTTGCAACCCCAGGTAAGCGGCCCAAAGCAGTCCCAGGCCGGGAGACTTGTGCGCCCCCTCCCCCACAGTGGCATGTCAGGAGAGGGAGGAGGCCACCAAGCTGAGATACAAATATTTCTGTCCTGTGGCCTGTGGTCCCTTGGGGACAGCCAAGGAAGCAGAAACAGCTCAGCACGCAGATTGAGGCCCTGGGGAAGGCACTTGTGGTCCAGGAGGGGACAGAGGGTTGTCACAATAACTGTAAAAGCCACATCCCTGTGACCCAGAACTAATCAGCGTTAGCTAATGCTTTGACCTATTTGTTCTGGGTCTTTGAAGAAAGATGAGTAGTGAGGTGAGAACAGGAGCAGATGCGACTGAAACGCCACCTCCAGGGAATTGAAGGAGTGAGGACAGGATTCGATCAGTTCCTGAGTCTCTTCCATGATGCCGAAACTTTTTCAAAAATAAAACCATTGAAAAGGATTAATAATAATGTATTGTATATGTCAGTAATATAGAATATATTGTATATAATAAGAAAAAAATTAATTTTTACCAGCACAATAGCGTCCCCTTCTCCACAGTTTCACGTTTTGCAGTTTTAGTCAATTGTGGTCCAAAAATATGAATTATGTGAGGAGTGGTAGTGCATGCCTGTAATCCCAGCACTGGGGAGGCTGAGGCAGGAGGCCTGCTATGCATTGGAGGCCAGCCTGAGTGCCACAGTGAATTCAAAATCAGCCTGAGGGGCCAGGGAGATGGCTCAGTGGAATAAGTGTTTCCCTGGCAAGCACAAGGGCCTGAGTTCAATCCCCGGTTCTGAAAAAAAAAATCAGCCTGAACTGCTTAGGGAGACCCTGTCACAGGGGGAAAAAAAAGACAATCTACAAATACTAGCATAGGGACTACTGCAGTTTAAAAGTCTAAGAACCACACCATGCACAACCAGTCCCAAAAATGGCCTTAGGCACAAAGGTATGAATCTCTGAAGAGGGTAGATCCCCAGTACCTCAGGAACGTGTGTTTTGCCAAGAAGCACAACAAGAAGGGCTTCAAGGAGATGCAAGCAAACAATGCCAAGGCCATGAGTGCATGTGCCGAGGCTTTCAAGGCCCGTCAAGCCCAAGGAGGTCAAGCCCAGGATCATCCCAAGGGGAATAAACCGCAGGCTCGCTCCACTTTCCTGTATTGCCCACTCCAAGCTTGGGAAGCGTGTCCATGCCCAAATTCTAAGGGTCGCAGGCCTCACTGGCCGAAGGCCCAGGCTCCAGCCAAGACCTAGGCTCCAGCTTCTGCTCCAGCCCAGGCCCCCAAAGGTGCCCAGGCCCCTGTGAAGGCTCCATAGTAAAAGCCTCTTATCTGCTGATGTAAAAACAAAAGGACTGGTATGACGCCTGGGTGCCATCTGCGACATACAGGGGGCTGGTGTCCTCCTGTGCTCTTTGTACAAATAAACCTGAGGCAGGAAAAAAAAAAACAAAAACAAAAACAAAAAAACTAGCATAGGTGTATGCACGGGAAAAACAGGATTCTGTACTATCCACAGCTGTAAACATCCCTTGTGGTTCTGGGGACATCTCCCATAGATAATGGGGGGGCCCCTGTAAATCTTTCTTAGCCTCTTTCTGGGTCTTGCACCATCCTGGGATCCTGATGAAACCTGTGACAGACCCCGAGAGTGCCTGGCTGTGCATGTCATTGAAGGCCCCTGAAGCCCACCAGCGAAGAAGCCATCGTGGGTGGCTGCACGGGACTCACATTCCTTGTCCTCTTTGCTCACCTTTGTAGGTATCAGCCAGGTCTGACGGGGAAGTGATGCCCACGCTAGACATGGGCTTGTTTGACTGGACTGACTACGAGGACTTAAAACCCGAGGTCTGGCCCTCTTTGAAGAAGAAAGGTGTGCAGCCAGCCATGCCTAACCTGTACCTGTCCCCCTACCTCTCCTGGGGGGTCCCCAGTGGGCCTTGTGTGACCTGCACATGTCTCTGGATGGATGGGGGAGGGGCTCGGTTGAAACTAAAACGGACTTGCCAGACACTTCCCATGTGTTGACTCTCAGGGAAAACCATCAGCAAGTCTGAGCGGAGCCCATTTGGAGAAGGGGAAACTGAGGCATGGAGAGGTAGTGTGTCTTGTTCAAGCCACACTATGACACCCAGGTCCTTGTGCTTCATGGCTCTGCTGTGCCTCAGCTTCTAATGCCAGATTTCCTTGTCCCCAGACAAACATGAGGATCCATTCTCCAGTGGTAACGAGACATTGCCAGCTGAAGGAGAGCCATGTGACCATCACCACGACTGCCTGCCAGGTACAAGCGCATGCCCAGAGCACCAGGACCTGGGGCAGTGTGGCCAGGGCTTCCCAGGCATGGGACAGTGTGCTGTGGCCCTTTTCTTCCTTTCTGGTACTGAGGATCATGTTGCACTGAGCTCCAATGCCAGCGCCCTTTCTTTCTTTTCTTTTCTCTTTTCTTTTCTTTTCTTTTCTTTTCTTTTCTTTTGAGACAAGCTCTTACTAAACTGCTAAGTCACCCAGCCTGGGCTTGAACTTGTGATCCTCCTGCCTCAGCCTCCCAAAGTACTGGGATTCCAGGTGTGAACCACCACACTCAGCTCCTGGAACCAATGGGTAATCAATAATGACACCAGCACCTACCAGTGTTCTGAGTGGTACTGTCACATGTGGGGCAG
This sequence comes from Ctenomys sociabilis, assembly GCA_004027165.1. Taxonomy (NCBI): domain Eukaryota; kingdom Metazoa; phylum Chordata; class Mammalia; order Rodentia; family Ctenomyidae; genus Ctenomys; species Ctenomys sociabilis. The sequence goes on along the minus strand of PVKA01031991.1, from coordinate 16,242 downwards.
TGAGGCCCCAGAGAAGCTAAGTGTCTTTCTGGGAACACTTGGTGACATCTTCACCCACTCTGCAGCTGTCTCCTCCATCAAGACAGAAGCCACAAGGGGCCTGAGGTTTAGCTGATGCCCTAAACTTCTGTCCTTCATCAGATCATAGGGACCATCTGAAAGCAGATGCTGAGGTGGAGTTAGAAATGTGAGAGTTTGCATGCCTACAATTCCAGCACTCTGGGAAGCTGAGTCAGGACAGTCACAGCTTCCAGCACAGGCTGGGCAATTCAGAGACTTAGTAAGACCATGCCTCAAAATAAAAAGCAGCGAAAGGGCTAGGGGTACAGCTCTGTGTGAAGGGCCTGGGTTCCATCCAAAAAGTGCAAGAGGTTTGTCTTGGGGTTGGGGAGACACCTGTGAAGGTCAAAGGCAAGGGAGCCGGGTGAACAGAGAGCCCTTTGGATAGGTGCCCGCCCAGGCCATGAGGTGGGCACTCTAAGCACAGTGCCTGCTCCAGGTGGCCTGCAGGGCAGAGATAGCCAGGCCCCAGGCCATTCTCCAGCCCCATTACCCAGACTATGCTACTTTCCTTCCAAACCGTTGTTCACACCTTGAGCATAAAGACAGCCTAGTCCAAGTGACCAGGAGATGGCTCACTGGAATAAGTGCTTCCCTGGCAAGCACAAGGGCCTGAGTTTAATTCCCGGTTCCACTATAAATAAAATAAATAAATAAATAAATAAATAAATAAATAAATAAATAAATAAATAAAGTGTCTGTTGCTGGGCCACAAGAGGGGGCCAGGGAGATGGCTCAGTAGAATAAGTGCTTCCCTGGCAAGCTCCTGGGTTCAATCCCCAGTCCTACCAAAAAAAAAAAAGTGACTGGGTCATCCTCGAGGGTGGGCAAGGCCATTCCACACCTGGGGGCCAGCTGTTCCTTGGAGGGGACTACACACTGCTGTCACTCTTCTCATAATCCATCAGTTGCCAGTCTAGGGCAGCTGGGTCTCTACCCCTGCCCCCAGGGAGCTTGGCTGTGACATCCACAGATGGCCCTGGCTGGGAGTCGTAAGTACCAGATGGCCCCCTGCCAAGGTTCAGCCTGCCACTGGGATGATGGATTTCCTGTCCTGTGGGACCAAGTGTGGGATGGTGAGGCAGGGCTGCTCAGCTTGGCTGACTGTCCAGTGCTCTGGCTGTGTCTGCAGGGACCTGCTGTGACCTGCGGGGACACCTCTGCATGCCTCACAACCGCGGCCTCAACAACAAATGCTTTGACGACTGCATGTGTGTGGAAGGTAGGTGTCAGGCAGGAGGCTTTCCCCGCTCTGGGTCTCTTGAGGTCTCTGTCAAAGCTGGTTCTGCAAGCCACACATGGTGGCACACCTGTAATCCCAGCAGTCTGGGAGACTGAGACAGGAGGATCTCAGATTTAAGCCCATCCTGGGCAATTTATCAATGTAGTGAGACTCTGTCCTGGCTGAGGGTGGGCGGAGGGGCTGTGAGAAGCCAAGGAAGGGAGAAACACTTGGGAACTGACAATGAGAGGAGAAGCAGCTTTGTGAACTCAATCTGTGAACTCACTTGGTCTTGATTCCTGGCACCCTTTCCCAGATTTGCTTTCCTCGCCTCTTGAAATACAAGCTGGCATGATCATCCTCGATCAACGAGAGGGGTGGAGAGAAGGCAGGCACAGATCTCTGTAAATAGAGAGAGGCTGGTGCTCTCGTGTGGGATTGCACGGATTCCACCCAGGGGGCTGCAAGTTGCGGCACAGCTGAGGATGTGGTCGCCTGGGTTGCCCAGCACAGGCCGCGGGAGGACGCACCTGACACCAGTTTCAGATCCCACCTGGCACTGGCAGCTGTGTTCTTCCCATTTGTGCACACAGGCTCAGGGATGCCAGGCACCTTCTTCCTGGAAATCCTCACACCCAACCCTAGGAGGGTGCTATGATGACCCCACTGCACAAAGTAGGGCTTATTTAGTTTTTTTTTTTAAGTCAAGGTCTTGATATTCAGTTCAGGGTGGCCTTGAACTCACTGTGTAGCCCAGGTTGGTCTCAAACTTGTATGGATTGTCCTGCCTCAGCTTCCCAAGTGCTGGGATTAAAAGTGTGCACCACCGTGCCCAGCTCCTATTTTATATTTTGAAAAATGCCAAAAGCATACGAAAGTAGTCACAATGGTGTGATGCATCCCTGCATCCCGTACCCCACCCCCAAAAAATACTTAACAAGCCACGTGTGGTTGTGAAACCTTGTGATCCCAGCACTCTAGAAGGCTGAGGCAGGAGGACTGTAAGTTGGAGTCCAGCCTGTGTAGTTTAGTGACTTAAGTCATTGAGACCCTGTCTCCGAATTAAAACAGAGACTGTTGGATTTTTGTAAGCCGAGGTAGAAACTTCATTTCATGGGAGGTTTTGTGCTCTACTAGTAAGCTGCACCACCTGTCAAGTCGCCTGTTGAAACCCATCCAGGTGCTGTGCAGGTGGGTAGGGCACGATTAAAAATTAAAGGGATGTGTTGCCTGGTGTGGGGCTGAAGATGAGGAACAAGAGATCTCCTCTCCTGACCCTCCTGTCTCCCTCCGTCCAGGGCTGCGTTGCTATGCCAAATTCCACCGGAACCGCAGGGTCACACGGAGAAAGGGGCGCTGCGTGGAGCCCGAGACAGCCAACGGCGACCAAGGGTCCTTCATCAATGTCTAGGGGCGACCTGCATGGGACCTGAGCCCCAGGAAGTGCTGAGAAGCAGGGAGACTTGTGTGTAATAGCAGAAGGAGATGGAGTGGGGGACTAGGCCTCGGGGGTAGCTGGAAGCATGAGCTGCCCCTTTCCAGGAGCTGAAAAGCGGCGCACCTGCGCCTCCGTCTGGACCACACACCTGGACCCGCCCATCTGCATCCACACCTGCGCCCTGACCCGTGCACCCCAGCGGCCCGCAGCGGCTTTGCCGAGAGTGCCCTCTACCGTCCGCTAGCAGCGCTGCAGCAGTTTGAAAACAGCAGGGTTTGTAGAGTGGGAGAGAAAAGGGGGACGCCAGGCAGGGGCGACTGGAACACCCCTGCGTGTCCAAGGCCCGGTGCTAAGCTCGTGGCATGCATCAGCTCAACGAACCCCACAACCAGCTTTCGAAGTAGCCATTATCATTTTCCAGGTAAGGACATAGAGCCAAGACTTGAGTTATAAGATTTGTCCTGGGACCCGGTTGGATGATCCTTGAGCCTTAATGTGTCTGAGAGTCGCCTGGGGACCTACTTAAAAATGTGGACAGGAAGATGGAAACCTGGGCCAGGCTGTAGACCGCCAGCGCCTCGTTCCTACCCCTCCACAGCTCAGCAATCCACAGCTCAGAATTTACTCCAGTTTTTCCATGGCTTCCAGCCCCTCAAAAAATACAATTTGTAGTTCCTTTCACTGAGGATAGAATATTTGTCTGTTTTGGTCGCCTCTAGAAACAGGTGTATCTTTTTTTTTTTTTAATGCTCATTAAACTCTTGCTTGCGTAAGGAAAGATCATAGCAAATTGGTTGTCCCCACCCACCCTCTGATATTCTGAAACAGAGTGTTTGGGCAAGACAGTAACTTTGTTCCTTCAGTGTCTGTGGGCCTGCTTATCCTTCTCGTGGATTTGCTCTTCCAAGTGGTCCTGAGAGATGCTGCCAGAGCTGTTCTGACGCACACATGCTCCCCAAGGAGGACTCGAGCCACCCAAATATGCCCACTATGCATATCATTTGCTGTCTCATGCCCCTGCCCGACACCCAGGACCCCACCCCCAAGTCTGCAGCAGAGCCTATTGGGAAGTGCAGACCTTGCCTTAAGGCACCCCAGTGGGCCAGGCCCACGATGCCTACCCAGCAACATCCCACTCCAGAAAGCCTCTTAAGTTCCCCCACCTGGCATCTGGACCCTCTGTGTCCAGGACAAGCCAAGCTGCAAACTGGGCAGCCTGTTTACTACTTTGGAGAAATCAGTTAAGGTCAGGGTGAGGCACCAAAGGAAGGCAGGCAAATCTTGAAGCAATCAAATAGGCTTGCTTTTCTCTCCCTACCCAAGTTTGATAGGCATGGGAATCTTGGGGGCAGAGGAGGGCAGGAGAACTGAAAGGATCAAAGCCGGCTGGGGGAGAAGCGGGTCCTGGTGAGCAGTTGTGTTTGAGGCCAGACTGGCTGAAGGCTGGGTGACCTCCTGTGGAGTGGGGGGTCGGAACTAGTGCAGGCTCCGTGGGCGTTGAACCCTATGAGCTAGCTGCAGATGGAGAACCGGTGTTGGCAGGACTAGGGAAGGCCTAGCCCTGCTGCCCCCTTAAGTCAGCACTGGGACTAAGAGGGCCCCATGCTTGGAAATTCCAGGCCTATCTGCCCCAGCTGCCTCCATTTTGCTTTTGCAAAGTAGTGATGGGAAAACAACCCTGCAGAGCTGGGGATCCCAGGGCCCCCTCAAGTGTTGAAATACGACAGAGTCTGCAGACCACAGACAGGTTCTTGAGGCAGCCTTGGACAAAGTGGAAATGAATCAGCAGGTCTGTGTGACAATAAAAAAAAAAAAAATTTTTTTTTTTTTTTGGCAGAACTGGGGATTGAACTCAGATCCTTGCGCTTGCCAGGCAAGCACTTATTCTACTGAGCCATCTCCCTGGCACCCCCCAAAAATTTAGAGACACATTTGAATTCCATATGACTTCACCAGGTCACATAACCATATTTTAATTTCCCAAAACCATTTTAAAAACATTTTTAAAAAATGCTTAGCTCACAGATTGGAGAAAAACCAGCAGGTGTCTGACTGAACACTGGAATAATCAGGAACTTTCAAAAGACCTGAGGTCCGTGAACAAAGACTCTATTTGAATATAGAATTTTCTTTTTCAGTGCTGGGTATGGGACTCAGGCCTTACACGTGCTCAGCAGGTGCTAAGCTACGGAGCCACCCCTAGGTGGCTGGGCTGTGGTCTCGGTTTCCTGATTCTTTGGCTACCCCCAAGGTGGCTAAATGTGCAGCCATCCACAGTGGTAACAGCTGGTGACAAAAGGGCTTATTCCACCTCCTACCACCTTGCTGACCTTAGGAAAGTTCCTTAAGGTCACTCTGTGCCTTGATTTTTTCATCTGTGAAATGGGGATAATAACTGTTCCCTGGTAAGGGTATGATGAAGGCTAACTACATAATTCTTTTGAGGTACTTAGAACAGTGTCTGGCGCCAAATGTGCCCCATTCCCATCTAAGCTACTAAATCATCCAGGAGGGGTTTAGTGTCCTGTTCTTGGTGATCTGTCTTATACCCAGGACGTGGCTCTCACCAAGAGGCTCCCTCCCTGAAGTGGGAAGTGAGGTCTGAGTGTGTGTCCAAGCCCTGTGCCAGCCATGGTGGCATATTGGCTCCTGGGTCCTAAGGCAGGGCTGCCAGAGCCAGTGGCATTGCAATAATAGGTTCATGAGTGTAAAAATGCACCCGGGGAGAGATGTGCAGGGGTGCAAGGAGAGCCGCAGCTGCTGTGACTGTCACCTGAGCCCAGCCTATGTTTCTCCCGCTGAAGCCTTACTGCTCTTCCAGAGACTCCCAAATTCCTTTCTATGTTTTGTTTGGTGACACCAGTGGGGGCTTTTGTGTCTGTTGTAAAAGGCCTGAGGGTTCGGATGACCTGAGGAAATGACATCTTTATTTACCCCTGGAGGAGTGACTGAGCCACTGGATCCAATGCCAGAGTCACACTGCCCACCCTGAGAGCTGCAGGGCTGTGTTTGCCCACCCAGGATTGAGACTGGAGGTTCAGGACTGGCGGCTCCCAGTGTTCTAAGATCCACTTTGCAGCTGGAGGCTGTAAACATGTGCAGCAAGGAGTGTGCTTAGTAACGGACAGAAGAACAACTAGGAAAGAGGATAGGGAGGCCAAGAAGAAGGACTTGAGACGCCCCCTCACAGTATCCACCACGATCATGGGTAGCAGTGTGGGTGCGCGTAAGGTAGGCCGTTTACCAAATCAGGGTTTCCATCGCAGTGGGAGTGTGATCTGATTCTATGGGAGAACAGGGTGTGACCCAAGACCCATAGCGGAGCCACTACTGGCCACCGGAGGCTGTCTCTGCTCCTCCTCCTCCTCACAGTGTGGCCAGAACCTGTAGTAGCACCTGGAGCTTGGTTGAGGTGCTGGAGCCTGAGCTCTACCCCACACCTGAACCCTGAGGCCAGTGTTATGCATGATGAAGTTTGAGAGTCACAGGTCTAGGACACAGAGGGGAAACCAAGCGCTGGACTGTTGGGGACAGTTGGATGATTTGGGTCATTTGTTTTGTCTTGAATTCAGTACTGGAGATTGAACCCAGGGAATGCTAAGCTACATCCCTAGTCTTGTTTGAATTTTACTTTGAGAAAGAATATTATCAAATTGCCCAGGCTGGCTTCATACTTGTAATCCCCATGCCTCGGCTCCTGGGCGTGAAGCCCCCAGTCATAGGGTTTCTTAAAGTGTGGGAGCAGCTGGGGAAGGGTGCGGCACCCTGTAGTCCTGTGACATGTTGCATGTGTTCTCTCAAGCTGTAAATAAAGAGACATGGTTACTAAGCCGAGTGGTCACTCTGCTCTTCTGGATGGTCCATCTATCCTGCACTGAGCAGTGCCAGGGCCTGGGACCTCAAGCCTGCTGTTCCCATTCATTCGTGCAGCACATTGGAGCAGCAAACAAAGTGATCAAGGTTCTTTCCTTGCCTGGGAGATCGAACCAGATCTCTCCTGTGGGGATCCATTCCAGGGCCAGACTGGCTGAAGTCCCAAAGACATGGGGTGGCCGGTCACAGCTGGTTGGCCTCAGTAGCAAAGCAAAGTCGGCGCCAGCTTCACTAGGCCCAAGAAGAACAAAGCACCGCCAGTGGGGCCCAGTTCCAGGCAGGCTTGGATGCCATCTTGGGAAAGTGTGTGAGCCACTAGATGGTGACCTGGCTTGCCACTGAGAAGGATGTCACTTATCTCAGTGGCAGTTCCCACCAGTATGGTCCCTCTCTGTGAACCACAGCCTCTGAGCCCTGGCTGACACAGCAGACCATGTGACAGATCTCATGGGCACAGTGTCCCTATGTCCCTGTGTCCCAAAGCAAAGACACGGCCCAGACACTCCTAGGGCTGGGGTGACTGCACACATGTCCTGCCCTCCCACCTCTTAGGGATCTGACATCTGTACAAGAGATCTCCCTGCTCAGCCTGGAAAGGGGAACCAGGTCCACAAACCCAGGGTTCCCTAACACACAGCCCTGGGACAGCCATCACGAGGACCTGGGGAGCAGGCCAGGTTTCTGAGCCCATCCTGGGTATCTCTAGGATGGGCTTGAGCACCACCTGCTTGAGAACTTCAGGCTGGGAGCTGCTGAGCCAAACCTTCCTGAAGACTCACTGCCCTCTCTTCTCAGGCCCCAGGTGGCCTGAGAAGCAACTGCTGGGGATGATTCTGAGGATCCCTTTCCTCCAAGCCCTATGAATTGCACCCTCCCTGTCCCTACCACTCAACTTCATCTCTGTAGCATGGAAGCAGCCATAAATGACAGAGAACTAACTTCATGAGCACAAATGAATGCAGACAGCCATGTTCCAATAAAACTTTATTTGCACAGAAAAGGGCCAGGCTGGATCTGGCCCACAGACTGTGGGGACCTGCCCCTGTTCCTCACCTCTAGGTCAACAGCTACATAAAAACATGCTGCTGAACTTTTAAGTCCTCTCAGTTTGAGGATCTCATCTTGAGCCCACTTCTAATATAGATCCGCACGGTGCTGAGATAAAGGGTAGACCAGTCATCTCCAAGACTACTGACATTGCTGTGTGCTGGTGGCTTGGCTGCAGCCGTCAAGGGTCCAGTGAAAGGGGCCGGGGAATAAGGGCTTTCCAGAGAATCAGAAGATATTATAAATATAAATTTATGTATCTGAAAACAGCTATATATACATGGGTGCATATATATGATGTATTTACATAAAGTGATTCATTCTAAATAATTGGTTGTTGGGATCATAGAGGTTAAGGAATCTATCTGAAGGGCAGATTGGAGTTGCAGTTGCATCTTTTTTGTTTTGTGTTTTTTTCTTTTTTGTTTTTGTTTTTTTTTTGCGGAATCGGGGATTGAACTCAGGCCCCTGTGCTTGCAAGGCAAGCACTTATTCTACTGAGCTATTCTTCCCCCCCCCCCCCCCCCGGCCCCAGCACTGTTAATCCTGAAGCCACATTTCTCCTCTGGTTTTGCTCTCATGGCCTGTCCATGAAGACCACTTGCCTGAAGTGGTGCTGAGTTAGTTAATGCCTGACCCACCCAAGTCTGTCTGCCTCCAAAATCTGATTCTTTGTCCATGACCCTGTGTCGCCTCTCAGGTGGCCCTCGTGTACTGAGTAGCTACTAGGAGCCAATCACTGATGACAGTCTAACAGCTGTGCAACTCATCCAGGACCCCCGCGGCTACTGTCAGGCACCAGAACTGAGGGTCTCCACTGTCCTGCGGGCCCTGGGGAAATAAGAATGTGGGATTCTCCCAGAAGCCCCTGCTGCCTGTCCACACTACCTTCCAAGCCTTTGCTCCTCTTTTATCTCTCCTGCAGCATCAGGACAGACTCAGGCTCCATTACTACCCCGTGCAGGGAAAGTGAGACTTTCCGGAGCCACAGGCAGTGAAAGCCAACACCCAGATAAGTCCAGGGCAGATAAGCATCTTGGAGCTGCTGAGCCCGCAGCCGTACTGCCCTTGTTTGTGTTCCTGAGCCTCCGCCACAGGGGGTCGTGGGCAGAGCCCTCAAATGCCTCCCTCGGAGTTCTAGCACCACCTAGGTGAAAAGATGGGCGGCCTAGCCAAGGGGAAGCGGCAGCAGCCGAGCGTGGGCAGCGAGAGGCAGGAGAAGCGAGGTGCATTCTGGGAGAGGCTGCCGTGGACCACCTGGAGTGCAGCTGCAAGCCAGCTGAGGGCATGCACATGTGCACACACGTGCACACACGCATGCACAGACACACCTACGTGTTCCCACGCATAGGCACCCACATATAATTGGAGAGGACCGCTGCTGCATGCACAAAGGTTTAAAGCAAACTCCACAGAACAGATTCAGAGAGCAGCTGGGGGCGATGGCTTACTCTCTTTGGCAGTGCTGGCTTCCTCCTGCTTTCTTTCTGACAGGGCACTGGCAATTCCCTTGTCTGCCATTTGTTTGATCACCAAAGGCCCCATGGGGCATTTTTGTTGTTTGATTTTTATTGGTACATAATGATCACATTCATGGCAGGGAGCACCAGTCCCTCGCCAAGCCCCCAGGACCTTGCACTTGACAGGCAGGCGGTGTGCCTGCTGCTGGGCTATATCCCCAGTCTCCTAAATTATTTTATGTCCCCTTTCCCTCCTACTTCTGCCTCCTCCATCTCTCGTCCCTTTCCCATTTGCAAGCAATCTGTTTCCTATTATTTACGTATGTATATATTTGGTATAGGGTCTCACTGCACAGCCTGGACTCGTAGTGATCCTCCTGTTTGCAGCCTCCCCAGCACTGGGATTACCAGCATGCATCACTATGGCCACCCAGACTCCGGCTGGTGAGGCATGTGGTGCCTGTGCTTGCCTAAGCAGGAGTTTAGTCTGCTGAGCTATCCCTCAGGCTCCCCAAACTGCAATACTTAAGCTTGCATTTCTGATGTATTTTACTTACTATTATGATCTCAAGTTGTACTCGCTTTCCTACAAATGATTCATTTTCCCCGGTTCCACCAAAAAACAAAGATTCATTTATCCTTTGGGTAGCAGTAGTAGTCTATTGCATGTAAATACCAGTTTCTGTACCCTCAACGGATGGGCTTACAGACTACTTTTAAATTTTAGCTATTACAAGTTGTGCCACTATGAACATGGGCATCTACATACCCCTGTGATATGATGAGTTTGTCATACAGGAAGATACCGAGGGGGGCTAAGAGCTAATTCTAGTATTCATTTTTTGAAGAGTCTTCATACTGACTTCCACAGTGGTTGTACCAGTTTATGGTTGCTCTGATGCTGCACTGAGCACGCGGTCCCTGGGGGGACAGGGGCATTGTTACGTGAATTGTCTGGTGAGGTCTCAGCAGGGTGAGCCTCACCCAGCAGTAGCTTGCATGGGAGCCTCATTGCAAAGAAGCCACAGTGACATCAGGAATCATCTCTTGTACTACTTAAGGAGATTCATGAAGCCTGGCTGGGGCCTGCAGAGGTCAGCAATGCCACTGCTGTCAAATTGTGCCTTTCTTCCCTGCATATACACACATATTTTGACTAGTTACAAAACTGAGGCTCATCCCGGAGAGGGGACCATCATACCCCCAGCAATGTCATTGTTCTCCAGGAATCACAAGAAGAAAGCAGAAGAGCTGCCCTCACTGACCCCCTTCAGGCCCATGTCCCGCCACCAGGATGGTTCCACTGTGGATTTTTGAATAGGTATGGGTGCACAGCCCATTTATTTGACTGACAGGTCATAATTCTATTTGGCATCTGAACCACATTGGGCAAGACAGAGGATGAAGCCAGGTGTGGTGGTGCCTACCCATCATCTCAGTGCCCTGGAAGGCTGAGGCAGGAAGATTGCAACTTTTAAAAAGAGGCCCTGACTCAAAAAGTAAAAATTTTAAAAAAGGACGGGCTGGGTGTAGTGGTACATACCTGTAACCCCAGCACCTGGAGGCTGAGACAGGAGAAATGCCACAAGTTTGAAACCACTCTGGGATACAGTCAGTTCAAGCCTAGCCTCAACTACAAAGACACTGTAACCAAAAAAAAAAAAAAAACAGGGACAGGGGAGGAGATAGATGTAGAGGCTGGGAGGGCCCCCAAGCAATACTGACTCTTGATCTGCCACGGTTCCATCTGGTCCCTTCTCCCCGACGCCTATCTGGGGCTCTGGCAACTGGCCCCTGGTAAGAGCAAGACCTCACCCACAGCCAACAACCCTGATTACTCCAACACCCAGCCCCTCTCCACCCCTGCCAGTCCGCAGGCCAAGAAACCTGGACCAGTGTGTCCAAGTGTGTGGCTTGAACCCAGCTGCTCTGCCTCCGAGGCCAGCCTAGAATGTGATGCCTGGGAAAGGCCCTGCTTCATCCTAGGTGAGTGGCACCAGCAGGCAGGGACTCCTGTTTCTGGGCTGACTGGACCACCTTAGGAGAGAAGCAGCTGGGAACTCCAGGGAAGTGTCTAGCACCTCCTGTAGAACGCTGGAAGCAGGCACACACCACAGCCACTAGCTCCAAGCCCTTTCACATTTGGGGCTCTCTTAAGCCTGCCAAGGTTCCGAGGTTAATTATCACTGTCCCATTTTCCTGATGCAGAAAAAAAATGAAGCACCAAACCCAAAATCAGATAGCCAGTGGCAGTGGGAGAAGCTAGAGCATGCACTAGCTAGTGCACTACGCACTAGCCATAGCAGTCCATTCCCTGAGCACCTATACGTGCCAGGCATGGGCTAGGTACTCTAAATGTAAGACCCTCCCCAAGCCTGGTGGAGGTGGTAGGCAACATATAAGTAAATAAATCAATACAGCCATGTCCAGATATTGCTAAGTGCAAGTGCTATGAAAAAGGACAACAGTATAACTAGAAGTTTGGGGATTTTTTTTTTTTTTTTTAATGTCTTTGGTTGTTACAGGGTCTCACTATGCAGCTCAGACTTATAGTGATTTTTTTTTTACTTTCAGCCACCCCATCACTGGGATTACAGGCATGCACTAGCACACCAGAACTTAGTGGCTGGCTCAGTGTGCCTGGCGGGGCAGGAACAGCGTAGCATGTGGTACCAAGGATTGAACCCTGGTCCTTGTGCTTGCCTAAGTAGGCACTTAGTCTGCTGAGCTATCTCTCTAGCCTCAAGTTTGGGGTTTCTTAAAAGACATAGCTGATCTGCCACATGATCAGCTCTTCTACTGGTAGATTTTACTCAAGTAGATGTTCAACAACTATATGCTAAATGAATCTCTACTTCTTTTTGCCCCAGAACCATAGCCCCAAGCAGCTGAGCCTAAGAAACTGGTGAGATTTTTATTAAATCCACAGAAGTAAAAACCATTTTGTGAGGGAATGGGGGATGGGGCCACCAGGGAGCAGGAGTCAGGCTACCAGGGGGTTATAGGATGGGGTGATAGGATACACAGCAGAGCCAGGCCAGGGTGGCCATAGAGCCCCAGCCTCAGGGACCATCACCAGGACCACCAGACAGCTCCTGGGAACTTGGACCAGCGCTGGGCAGATTCAGCGGCGGGGGCTCCACCAGCACAGCAGAGAACTTGGTGTCACCGAAAGCCTCATTCATGCGGGACTCAAAGAAGCGCTGCAGACCGATGATGGACTGCACATCCGCCTTATCCTCAGTCAGTTTGTTAAATTGCTTGAACATGCGACCTACATCCTCAGCGAACTCCTGGGGGGAGCGGTAAGGGGGTGACAGCTTTTCCTGGAGGCGGGCGCGGATCAGCGTCAGGTCCAGGGTGCCCCCTGGCTGCTCCATGGAGAGAGGAGAGTCGGTGGCCAGCTGGTGCAGGGGGCGGCAGGGTTCGTGGCAGAAGAGGGCCAGCAGGACACGTTCACATTTCTGCTGGTTGACTGGCGAGAGCTTGACCACCATGCCGGTACTGTCTGCGCCATCCATGCTAAGGGTGCCATCCTCCTCCTTCAGATCAGGGGGCACTTGGCAAAGGGAGCAGCTCCACTCTTCCCCTGGCACATCCTGCAGAGCAGGCAGGTGGCAGTCCAGGTGGAAGCAAAACTCGCACTGGTTGCACATGACCAGGTCGCCTGGCTTTTGGCAGACACGGCAAATGGTGGCACTGTCATCCAAGGTGCCTGGGTCACCGACTGGCGCAGAGGCACCCTCAGGAGCCACCACCTCCAGGCCTGAGCTAGTGCTGCCACTAGGTGAAGCCAGGCGGGGGCCCTCAGTGGAAGGACCCTCGGCCAGAGCCATGAGCACAGGTTTGGTCTCAGGGCCCTCCACAGCAGCTGCAGGAGGGGCTTCAATGGCTGCCTCCGTTTCCTCCTCCTTAACGACAGCCATGCTGGCAAGAGATGGAGTACCAGGTGCTCCTGGGAGTACAGTCCCAGGCTGACCAGCAGCCGCGGCAGCAGCACCACGCTCAATCACAATGAGGTTGTAGTCCTCGGTGGTGCTGCCTGGAAAGACCTTGAAGACTGGTGGCTGGCTGTCAGCTGTAAGGTCCAGGTCCAGACGTTCAAGGCTCACCCGCGGCACCTTGCGCATGCGGCCACTCACCTCACCCTCACCAGAGGAGGAACGCTTCATGCCGGACACATGGGGCTCTGCACTGGAGTAGGGGTCATCTGACTCGAAGCCGTAGCCTTCCTGGACCTCCATGGGCTGGCTACTGCTAGAACTCTGCTTGCTCAGGGGTCCCAGGGCTCTTGGGGGAGCCATGAGTGCAGGGCCGGTGGAGTTGGTACCAGGACGCTCAGCCACAATTTTGCCAAAGGCCTCAGCACTCTTGGTCCAGGCACTGAGGTCCCACTGGAACTTCATCTCTCCGTGGGGCTCCACGGGCTCTACGATCATCTTCAGGGCTCGCTGCAGCTGGAAGTAGATGAGCTTCTTAGAAAGCAGCAGGGCTGTGTTGTTATCACTCTCCAGCGCCCAGGAGGCAAAGCGCAAGATGTGCTCCTGATGCTTCTGGATCTTGGTCATGGACCAGTGCTGCCGTTCCAGGCGTTCTTGCTGGCCCTCTGTCAACTTCTGGGCATCACTGACCAGAACGCGGCCCCGCTTGTTCAGTTCCTTCATGATCTGCAAGATGGCCATCTTGACATCCACCTGCACCCGTTTCTGCACATCGGACACCTGGCGGATGGAGCTTCGCACCTCCTTGGTGCTCTTCTGCAGTGTGGCATGTTTGTCCCCAAGGCGTTTCACCAGTGCGGCCAGGAGCTTGCGCTGGTTCCTCACTGCATCTTCCAGGAACTGGTACTGGTGGTCCTTGTGGGCGCTGAGCTGGCAGTCCCGACAGGTAAGGGTGTCGCAGCTCTCGCAGAACAGCACGAGAGGCTCCCGCTTGTGCACGTTGCAGTAGACCGTGCGTTCCCCATCCCGGGACTTGGCCGGCCCAGTGGGGCGCACTGTGTGGTCCTTAGTGTACTTCACCCGCTGATGAGCTTCCACGCAGGTCTCGCACAGTGGCTCGGAACACTCTACGCAGTAGCTGGTGGCTGGGGCGTTATCTTCGCAACTCGTGCAGCACTGGTTCGCCTCCTGGGCGTCTGAGGCAGCCTTGTTGCCACTGTCGCGCACAAAGTAGTTCTCCACGATGTCTTTGAAGCAGCACTGCTGCTTGCACACGGGGCAGTCCACCACCGCGCTGTCGCCGGCCGCGCCGCCGTCCCCCGAGCTGTTGGCCGCGGCGGACGCGAGGCAGCCGCTGCAGGCCGAGTGCAGGCAAGGCAGCAGGCGCGGCTCGCGCTCCGGACGCAGGCGCTCCCGGCACGCTCCGCAGCGCTCCAGCAGCTCCAGCGCCTCGCCGCCGCCCGCCGCGGACGACGAGGCTGAGGCCGCGGCCGAGGAAGCGGCCGCGCGATTCTCGCCGCCGGCTGAGGCCTCACCGGAGCCCGCATTGCCTGAGGTGGCAGAGGCCGCCGCCGCCATAGATGCCGCCATTTTCACGCCGACGACGGCGCCCAGAAAGGAGGAGGGGCGAGGAGCCGGCCGCGCAGGCGCAGGAACGCCCGCCGTGCCGGAGGCCCGTGGGGGGAGGGGTGTACGGCCTGCGGCGCAGGCGCAGGCGGGCTCGCCGCTGGGGTCGCTGGGGTGAAAGGCGGGGCAGGGGGCCCACTGCACCGGCGCAGAAGCTCTCGCTGCACAACGCTGGCCTGCGGCCCAGCGAGGCATTCCTGACTACTGTGCGGCGTAAAGCGCCCCACCGCACTCCCGCTGCTGCTGAATCCATGTTCTACAGGCCCATTTCTTCGTTGAACGTGCAAAAGTCAGATTTGGCTTAGACATATAGGATGCACGAGGGACATTAATAATTGAAACCTGAATTCCAAAACTATGGAATGCACAGCCAGATGTGATGGTGCGCACCTCTAATCTCAACGTTCTGGGAGGGTGAGGCAGAAGGATTGCAGACAGACACATTTAAGACAGCACCCTAAAGCCTCGTGGAATATGGAAGTGATTCACCCTTGCATAAGCAATGGGTCAAGGCAGAAACTGGCCCCTTTGAAAGGAGAGTTGCACTTCCCTTTGTTCTGCTGTGCTATCCTCAGCCCGCCCCCAGCTGGTTTGCCGCGCCTCGTCCTCCCGCCTCGCCCAGCTGGCCCGGATGAATACAATGTCATTGTGAGCGGCAGGGCCATTCTCCACACCTGCCTTGTGCCTCAGCCTGGGCTGGGTGCTCCGAGCCCTGGGGTCCGGCTTCCTGGCCTCAGCCCTGCTTTGGGACTCGTAGTGAGAAGCCCCTTAAATTCATTCTACATTTCCTTCTCTCTCCAGTGTTTCACACAAAAGGACTCCTTAGTACAGGTCAGCCCCAATCCCTGGAGCTGTCTTGCACCTTCTGACAAAGTGACAGGGATTTCATCCCACTGGGAAGATGGGACTCGTTTCCTCACCTTCCACAAGGGCATGATCCACACTGCAGAAAGAAAAGAGATCAGCGAGAGAAAGGTGTAATTTCACATGACGCAAGAACCTGCAGCATGAAGATCCAAAGACCCCAGGAAAACTGGCTGATTTTAGGGTTGGATTCCATGGAAACCTAGAGACTTGTAGAAATGTGATTGGACAAAAGGCTGTGATTAGGATCCCAGCCAGTCTGGTCCCGTCTTTCAGGCCTCTCTGTGGAGATTTCCTTCCCCTCTGCCCTGGGCAGGACCCCTCTGAGTGCTGTCTCCTCCACACCTGTTGAGAATGAAACTTAGAGCCTCCTGCATGCTAGGCAAGCCCTCCAACCACTGCACTACAACCCAGCCCTGAAAAACAATACATTTTTTTCCCGCTGGGTATGGTGGCATAAGCCTGTAACCCCAGCTCTCAGGAGGCTGAGGAGAAAGATCACCATCAGTTAAAGGTCACCCTGAGCTAGGTAGTAAAACTCTATTCCTCAAAAACAAATAAATTAAGCTGGGCGTGGTGGCGCAGGCCTGTAATCCCAGCACTCGGGAGGCTGAGGCAGGAGGATTGTTGTGAGTTCAAGACCAGCCTGAGCTACAAAGTGAGCTCGAGGCCAGCCTGAACTGCATAGTGAGACCCTGTCTCAAAAAGACA
>PVKA01031990.1:14197-25844 GCA_004027165.1 Ctenomys sociabilis | reverse complement strand
AAAAAAAAAAAAAAAAAGAAATCAGTAAGCAAAAGTATGTGGCTATATTATTACTGCTTAATAAAAGCTGTAGACACTTCTCAAACATCTAAACAAAAACTCTATAAAGACTTGTTAAAAAATTTACCCTACCTGTAAATATCGTATAGTTTCCCAAGTGTAAGAACTCAAAATAAGAAATAAAACTAGCAAGGTATGACAAAATTAAAATCTTGGTAGCAACATTAGACTGAAACAATGAAAAATATTTATGTCAAAAGTGATAATTTTATGCCAAAAGAAAATAATATTTCTTTACTTGTAAGTGCATTATTAGGTGTAAACCTGATACATGCAAAATCTTATTACTGTGTGGAGCGCTGATGTCCCAGAAGTGATCCATAGTGCCCTTGAGAAAAGTGATTGCTTAGGACAGCACAGGGTACATTCTGACTCTGGTGTGAATGAGGTGTGAAGAGAAATAAACTGTTTTCTTCTCATGTTGATGCTTCTGTACATGGCACAAACTTGTAAACTTTTCTGCTACTGTTGAATTTCAAAGAGATTATGAAGTAAAAACATACGAGAAATCAATCAAACTTTAAGCAGAAAGGAAACCGGGTTCTATAAAATATTGGACTTTTGGGTGATATGTGTGACTTATTTATCACTCGCTGCCCTCACCCCTGAGCCCCAATAAAATTCATGTCACCCAAGTTCTGTGTATGATTAACTTTCTTGTCCTTCGCCAGGCCAGTAAATTCATCATCTGAATGTTAGAGACACCATAGCAGCTGTTTCTTAGCTCTCAGGTCTTGTTTCCGGTGTGGTAGTTTACAAGAACTGAAACGGTTATTTAAAATTTTCATTTCAAGTTTTACTCATGTGCTAATAAAGCTACATCATTCAACAACAAAAAAGTGAAATAAAAACACAAGGGGACACATGTAGAATAATTTTTATATTTTGACTTAAGTGCATCATATTTATGTATATTGTGAAGAACAGCTAACGTTCATATACTATGAAATCAATTTGTATAAACTGGTAATTTATAAAAACCAAAACACTACAATTTTAAAAATTAGATGATGTAAGACTTCACAAGGTACTCACAGGTTTTACACTATCATGTGCCAGGAATGAATAACTACAAGGTCAGGAAACAGATACTAGTATTCAGCTAATGTGAAATTCTTCAACATGTTTCCCATGGGAACAGATTTGGAGGATATTCTTTCATCTTCTCCTGATATACTTTATCAAATGCTTCGGCTTGAGCTACAGTGAAGTGATTCTTCCAGTCTCCTGTGACTCCTGGAAAATATAGCATAGAGATTTACAACAGAGCTCAGCACATCTCGCTAATCAATTCACAGAATCCAACTGACATAGAGAATTTTGGCAAACCTCAAAGATCTGTTGAGAACCAGTGGCAGGCAATTCGGAGCTTTTTTCTAAAGATTGAGTATATACCATTTAAACTTCTACCTGAACAGAAAAAAAAAAAAAATTCTTTCCTTCTACTCTCTTCCAGATGATCCAGTATATATTCTTTAGCCAAAAGCCTGGCTCAAACTTTTGGTGCATCTAGAATGTACTCTTTCTTCCCATTTTTGTTTCTACTGGATAGCACCAAGGAAAATGGTTTTCGCATCTGTCTTCATGGAATACTTTAGAACTGGAATGTCCAGTTTTTCCATGTAGGCATGTGAATTTCTGAATGTAAATAATCCGTGACACTATCTTGAACATGTGAACTCATTTTTATGTTTCACTCAATTTTATTCCTGCATTTTCTACATTTTTTTGTTGCAGTGGTGAAACATTTTCAAAATAGGCACACTGAAAACAAGAGGATAAAAAATGGAAGTCCAACAAGCTCTCTCTGAATTTGCAAAAGAGTATAACAACAGTCACATGTCAGTTTCACATCAGTCACAACAATAAACATTATAACAATTATATTCAAACATAAAAATTTTTTTAAGTGCAGGTAGCAACACTGTAGTATTTCCCAGAGCCTGTCACATGCTCCAGATACTTCCACTTGAAAACATGTTGGAAATTATGCTCCACCGCCTTATTTTGAGGGGTACAACTTCGGATACGAATGGGCAGTCTTAATTATAAAGGAGAATTAAATATAGTAAAAGGAAATAAGAAGCATTTTACACGATTTTAAAAATTACAGGAATTCGTTGATTAGTAAATTTGGGAAACACCTGAGTTACTGGATATTATAGTATAGGTTCAGTTACTTCATGAGTCCACACTGATCTTGAAAGACTAGGGCCAAAATGTGGGCTGTCCTTGTCTCCTTGATTTTCTCTAATTTTTGGTCTGTAGATTTAATTTTTTAACTCTTGAGAAGAGAAGTTTAATGGTATTATTAATCTATAACTTGAAGTTGAGCTTAAACTAGCTGTCTGGATATCAAATATCTTGGACATCACATAGAGCAGGTATTTTCCATCAAGTATTAATATGTTAAACATCAAGTCCCTACAGAATATGAAGAAAAAATGAAATTTAGAAATCCAACCATATACAGCATTGTATCAAGGACATTATGGGGCCACAGAGGAAAGTGATAGATGATGTAGAGTGTGCCTAAGGAGAGTCATATTGAAAGAAAACATTTTCTCAGGCTTTCACAGAAAGCAAATTGTTCAGGAAATGGCCATGACTCATCCAAATGGCTGACACTGAGAAAGGGTCTAAAAACTGCACAATGGGATTTCAGGGTAAATCCTGTGAGGATTTGACTGATCTTGTCAAATACAAAAGTTACATATCTCACTGAGTAGATCTTGCTTTATCTTGGTCTTAACCATCCAGCAATAAAGTACAAAAACGAGGTAAAAAAACTAAAGCCATGTTAATATGAAGAGCTGAAGAGTCCCAAGTCAACAACTTCTGACATTGCCAATCCTATGAATAACACAGTGCTATTATGGACTACTGAATTATATTAGAATATTTTGCTGAATTCATGCACCTACAATATTTAAATTGCAATGGAATGCCTATCTCTGATAAAAGTAAACAAAAAAAGGATACAGATGAAGAACCATTTTGTATCTGTATGTACAAAATGCTTAGGATAGATATACAAGTACTTTCTCTTAATTCAATGAGAAGAAAGATTTGTGTTAATAGTGTTTGGATACGACATCATGTCGGCATCTTTTACTATGAATGACCAATAATTAGACTACACTATGAAATGTATTATTTTTGAAAGTCTCCTACTAATCATTTTGAAAACTAACTCATTACTATTTGTTTTTCTGTAAAATTATTTTTAAAATTACAGGAATTAAAAAATAGGCATTACATTAAATTTTATCATCTTAAAATTAGTTCTTCAGATTATCAGTTAAATCATGGAAATTTTGTGAAAAATAATTAAAGATTATAAAGTAGAGAGAGAAATATTTAAACATTAACTGTTTTTTTTCATTATGCCTCCATTTGATTCTTAAGGAATTAAAAAATAAAACATTTGTATGTGTTGATAGACCCGTCATACTAAGGGGACACAGCCTGGGAGGGATTTTAAGCAATAGGCATTACTTTTCTCACATGTCTGGAGGCTTGAATGATAGTTTCTGTTGTCGAGGTGTTCTGGACTCTTATGAGAGTACTGATGGAATCGTAACATTGTAGGCCACCGTCTTTAATTTTAGTTTTTACATTTCTGTTTCATATTTTATTTATTTCACACAGGGTCTCACTACACAGCTCAGACTCACAGTGATCCTCCCAATCCTGGGATTATAGGGATACTCCAGCATCCCTGACCAGGCATCAAATCCATTTCATGGCGCTTGTCAGGCAGATGCTTAGACTATGTTAGCTTAGAGTTATCTTCCCCGCCCAACCTATCCATAATGTTAAATGTTCATCTTGTTCCAAGCTACCACTTTGTTTTCTCTCACTTTCTTTGTCCTAAATTACTCATGTCAATACAGCATTCACGTTTGGCTACATTCTGCCACAGTAACAAAATTTTTACCTACTTATCTCTGTAAAATTTTCTGTCCAGTCTTATGGCATTCAGAGATTTCCGTCTCCTCATGATGATTATATTTTAATAAATTGTTAATTTATTTATTCACTTTTTGTTGAATATCACTATGCTAGTATCACTATGCTGTTTGGAATCATTGTGATCCTCCTGTCTCACACTTCCCAGATCAGAGATACAGGTATTCACTACAGCACCTCATTGGTAGCCAGAATGGCTCACTTGGGCCTCCAGGGCTGCTGTAGCACGCAGTACAAGGCATTGGATCCAAGTCCTTGTGCATGCCAGGCAGTTTCTTAGAGCAGAGCTATATCTCCCTAGGGCAAGTTTTCTCCACAGCTCCAGTTCATGAGAGTAAAGGACGAGGACTCAACCCTTTTATCTTGGATATGGAGACATCTTTTGAAACGATGTGAGAAGTAACACTGTTAAAAATATCATACACTTGAAGAATCCTTCTGCAATCTGTGTTCCTCATTCTTTATGAATATTGAATCTCTTATGAGCCAATGGCATCAAGTTTTACAATAAAGTTCATTAGATCTTGTGGTCCTTATTAAAAGATTTAGCATTGAAGTGTAAATCGCTTCATAATTTTAGCCAGTTATGTGATGAATCTTTACCACACAATTAATTACTGTACTTTAAACAAAATTAATAATGGTTATATTTACTTAATTTTCTCTGTGCAGTCAAAAACTACAAAATGCAACAAAATTTTTAGTCTGTGCCACATACTACCCTCCAGAATAAAAAGTTACATATAATAAATGAAAATCCAGAAATAAATCATTACAACGCTTTTGAAATAACTTCTAAACCTCCTTTAAGGACATGGATAAAAGACTTTGAGATATCACAAAGTAGTGAACATTTTAGGTGTGTTTTTTTTTTTTTTTTTTTAGCGAAGTGAAGTTAATGGGAATATGACAGTGAAGGAGACTGTGGGAGAGTATGAGAAATTAAGACTTAATCTATCTCCACTCACAGCAGAAAGGAGAAATCCTCAGCATCTTCACTCTTCATATTCTCTCATAACCAAGAGGAGTACCTGCCATGTCCCCTGACATATTTTAAAAAGGAAGTATTTTGTCTTACCTTTCCTCGTAAAAGTGAAATTCTCAGGGGAATGCAAGCCAGTTACATGGGACATCTTGTTTCCTTTCATGAATTCAAAGGAGTCATATTTGATGAGTGAATCTATTTCTTCTGGTTTTAACTTCTTTCCCAAGAATTGACACATCTTATCTATAGTGCTTCTGATGTCCTAAAAGAAGAAAAAACTAAAGCAAAACCTGGGGAAGCAGGTAAAGGAGCAGAGGAGAAAGGAGCTGTGAAAGGTGGAGAAGACAAAAGATAAAGGCAACATGTAACACAGGCAGAAAGTTTTGTGTGAGGTCAAGAGTAGATACAGTGAGACACACAGAATTAGGTGACCAGGTGTGTGTGCAGAATGAAATGATGACAAAGACTTCCAGTGTGATTTGTATACTCCATTGTGGGAAAATAGCACCTCATATCTATCTATTTCTCGGCTGATGAGCACGTCTCTTTTTTCCCCAAGATTTAGCTATGAAACCTGTGCCACTCCCTACATCGGTGCACATATATCACTGCAGCATGGAGTTTTTAGTTCCTCTGGAAGACACCAACGGGGCAAATAACTAAGTTGAGCTGGACCTCCAGTTACGGATTTTTACATTAGCCCCACAGACATTTTCACAGGGTTTGTACCAGTCTACACACCAACTGAAAGTGAGGAAGGTTTCATTTTTTGCGTAGCAGGTCCAGCCTGTGACATTCTTGATTTCCTGAAAATAGCCATTCTTTCTGTGGTGAAATGCAATCCCAGTGTTCATTTAACATGCATTTCTACAATGCCTGATCATATTGAATGTCTTTTACATATTTAATTGTCATTTACATTTCTTCCAAAAAAAAAAAAAAAAAAAACAAAAAAAAACAAAAGACAAGCCGGGCGTGGTGGCGCATGCCTGTAATCCCAGCACTCGGGAGGCTGAGGCAGGAGGATTGTTGTGAGTTCGAGACCAGCCTGAGCTACAAAGTGAGCTTAAGGCCAGCCTGAACTGCATAGTGAGACCCTGTCTCAAAAAGACCAAAAAAAAAAAAAAAATACATTTCTTCATCGGAGAAATGTATATTCAGGACAGGTGTAAACTGATTGGGTCTTTGAGTAATTGCTCAAATGAAGTTTTAAATTTCTTTTATATATTTGAGATGCATAGGCATTATCTAAGGGAAAAGCAATTCAACTTTTCCCCAATTCATTGGTTTTCATTTTACTCTGATAATGCTTCTTTTTTCTCTGGAATAACTTTGAAGAAAGATAAGATCATAGTTGGTGATTCTCTGAAATATGAATCATGCACTTCGGATTTCTTTAATAACTCTGTGTGCACCTACGTGTTTACTCTTCACTCTAGTAAATTTTGTGTTTGCTTTTTAATATAAAAATTTTGATCCATTTTAGCTTACTTTTATATGTATATTTTTTATTATTAATTTTATTGAAAACCAAACACCACTGAGACATTTTTGAACAGGTTAGTAGGACAGGTACAATAATTAACACATTGCATAGTGTTGTCTTTGTAGTAGTTGTTCATAGTAGAAGATGCAGACATGGTCTCCTGTCCCATCATTACCACTACAAATCTTTCTGCTCATTGAATTATGAGAAACTGGGTGTACATATATCCTAATTATATTGTATGTACAGATATAAAATTGTGCTTCATTTATGTCTAATTTTTGTTTGGTCTTGTTACACATAGGTATTTCATTGTCTTTTAAATATTGCAACTGTGTGAATTTAGCAAAGTAATCCAATATAGTCCAATAGTCCATAACAGTCGTGGTTATCCAACGAACTCGAGATGTCAGAAGTTGTTGACATGAGTCTTTTACAGCTCAGAATATATATATGGCTTTACTTTTTATACCTCTTTATATATTTTCTTTTTTTTTTTTTTGTCTTTTTTTTTTGAGACAGGGTCTCGCTATGCAGTTCAGGCTGGCTTTAAGCTCGCTTTGTAGCTCAGGCTGGTCTCGAACTCACAACAATCCTCCTGCCTCAGCCTCCCGAGTGCTGGGATTACAGGCATGCGCCACCACGCCCGGCCTCTTTATATATTTTCTCCTGGATACTTAAGACCAAGAAAGAGAAAGACGCATATAACAAGAAATGTAACTTCTGCATCTGATAAGGTCACTTCTGCATCTGATAAGGTCATTAACATCCCGTCAGGATTTTCCTTGAAACCCTGTACAATAGTTTGCAGATCCTTTGCAAGTTTCATCCATGTGGATGACAATTCCTTGACCAATTTGCTCTTTGTGATAGCCTAAAAAACTGTTTTATCCCCTTTTCTTCTCCTAAGGCACAATCTGCATCATAGATCACATTCCACGGTTAACTCATGATGTTGGTCAGAAAGTTAGGGACAATCCTGATTTACAGGATTTTACACTACACATTGCCTATCACCTGAGTATTCAAAGACCTTGAAAGGCTAGGGCCTAAATGCTGGCTGTCATTGCAAACCTCTTTCTTCAATTTTGAGTCTTGGCACTTAAGTTGTTATCCCTCCAGAAGAGAAGTTTAATGATATTATTTCCGCATAACATAAGCTTGAGCTTAATCTCAGTATGTGCCATAATAGTACATATCTGAGACATAAAATCGTTGACCCATTTTGAGCGTGGTTTTCTGCGTGGTGATAGGCCTGGTTGTATTTTAAGTCTTCATTATTTGGAAGGCTAGATTTTCCACTAGTAATTTTTAAATTGCTTCTTTTTCTCCTCTGTACATTTTGGTCCTTCTGTCAAGGATAAGGTGTCTGAGTTTGTAGTTTTGTTTTCATCTTCTAATTTGTGCACTTCATAATAAAATCTGTTATATTTCCCAATATCATGCCATTACCATTTGGATTTTATAACAGATATAAATTATATCTTCGTATAATTTCAAGCTACGGTTTCTAAAGCCTCCTGCTTTCCTTCATTGCCCAGAATTGGTTTTACTATCCTAAGTCTCTTATTTTTCAAAATGAATTTTAAAAATATTTTCTCAAGATCTTTTGGTTGTATTAATGGTACCTCATTGAGCATTGCACCAATTCTGTATTACAGTTTTGGTAGCACGGCCATTTTTCCAATGTTGATTCTTCCCATTCAGAAGCAAGGGGTATCTCTCCACTTCCTGAAATCCCATTCAATATCTTCATGGCATTACAATTTTCATGGCATAAATATTTTGGTTCCTTTGTTTGATTGATTCTTAAATATATCCCTTTTTTGAATGTTGTATTTATAGGCCTGCTTTCCCTAATTTCCTTGTGAATGCTTTTTGTAGTGTGTGTGTGTGTACAAAAGGCTATCAGTTTTTCAATGTTGACTTTGCATCCTGTGACCCTACTTATTTTGGCAAATACATTGAAAACTCTCTTGGTGGAGTTTTTGTGCTCTTCTATGTAGAATATCATGACTCCTGGGAATTTTACTTATACATTTGCAACCACTTTTCCTTTAATTTTTCTCCTTAATATAATTGCTTTGATTAATGTTTCCAGAACTGTATTTATTGCATAGGAATGGTGACCATGGACATCCTTGTATTATTTCTGATTTTAAAAGGAGGGCTTTCAGAATTTGTCCATTTATGAATATCAACCATGATTTATGACACATGGCTTATATCATTCAGAGATAAACAGCACCTCTTCTTCTTTTCGGTAGGATATTTTTCAAAATAATGAATGAGTGATTTCTTCTTTCTCAGAAGAATTTTATGCATTTATTGAAGTGATCATTCATCTCTTTGCCTTCAATATTATGGTATATGTTTTTATTGATTTGCATGTATTGAACCATATCTGCATTCCTGAGATGAATTCCAGTTGGCCATTTTGTATAATCTTTCTGATATCTTCATGCATTCCATTTACGAGCATCTCACTGAGATTTTTGCTTTTGTGTTCATTAGACAGATGGTCCTACAGTTGTATTTATTGGATGGTTACTACTGTGTGTGTGGTATCATCATATAACTCGCATGTAGAAAGAATTCGGATTATTGCTTCCATTTCAATTTCCTAAATGAGTTTCATAATTAGTAATATTAAATGTTTTAATGTCATGTATAATTCTGCAGTGATTCTATCTTAACCTAGATTTCTATTTGTTGGTAACATTTTATGATATTTTCAGTTTCACTGAATGTTATTTAGAATCTGTGGAACTTCTTTGTTCAGTCTTCACAATTTCTATGTATCTAGGCTGTTGTCCATTTCTCTTTTTTTGATCTCTTTATGATCTTATTATCATAAAGTTTCTGGAAATAAGTATTGATAACCTTCTCTATTACCTCCAGATACACTTAAATTGTTCCATTTTCATTTAAAATTGCATGTTTTGAGTCTGTTTGTGCTCTTAATTGATAAGTTTGACTCAGCATTTATCAATTTACTTAGTCTTTGAAGAAGCACAACACTTTGCTTCATTCACTCATTTTTTTATACTTTTGTTTTATTTAAGTACAAATATCGATGAGACAGTTTTAAAATAACTTGACAGATGGATTTCATAAATCAATACATTGCAAACTGTTTTCATAATATTTTGATATCATAGAAGGTTCATACATCATATTATACTTACAGACATTATTATACCTTATGTCTCTAATCATTAAATTAAGAGACTGTAGCTGTTTGCATATCTTATTTTTTATACCTGAATTACATCAAGTATTCAATAATTAATACTTTCTACCTTGTTATTTTCCTATCAGTTGTCCATAGTACTAGAATCTGACATATTATCCTATCCAAGCACCACTAGTGCAAATCTTGCTCATTATAGAATTATGCAGAAGCACGGTGTTATCTAACCCAACTGTACTGTCCATAAAAACACATCGTCATTCTTCCATACTATACCCCTTCCTTGCTCTACACGTGTCAGACATGGGCACTCCATTATAATTCAACTAACTTAGGTGCTTGAACTCGACAACACAATTCAACACAGTCCAGCATTGCACAACAATAGTGAGTTATCCAAAGACAGTGTAGACCATATCCATTTACAGCTCAAATTAATATTATGGCCTCGAGATGTATACTTCATTTTTTATATTTTTCTGCTGGATGGTTAAGACCTAGATAGAGCAAGACTTACATAGCAACACATGTACTTTATATTTCTTATGAGGTCAGTGAAGTCCCCTAAGGGTTTTTGTTGTAGTTCTGCACCTTATTCTGTAGATCCTTTGTCTGTGTTGTCCATGTGGATGAGTCACGGCCAATGCTTGACCAGTTTACTCTTCGAGAGAGCTTGAGAGAAAGTTTTCTCTCCATGTGACTCTCCCCAGGCACACTATAAACTTTGATCATTTTCCTCTGTGACTCCATAATCTCCTTCTTCAGAAAATTTGGAGCTCAGCTGAGTTTCATAATGTTGCAGTAGAGGTTCGCCTATGTCCTGAGTCTTCGCTGACCTTGAAAGGCTAGGGCCAAAATGTTGGCTGGCCTTGTGGCTCGTCTATTTCTCCAACTTTGATCTGTGAACTTAAGTTGTTAACCATCCAGAAGAAAAGCTGATTAGTATCCTGCAGCATATGCCATTCACTTTGCCTTATCGGACTCAATCGATTTTAGTTGTTGTTGCACATCTCCATTTGTATTTCTGCTTTTCGCTTCTTATACTAGAGACACTATACAATATTTACACATGTGGGTCTGGTTTATTTCACGTATGAGTGTATGTTCAAGTGGCATCCACTTCAGTATAAATGCTTCAAACTTACAGTTCTTAACTGCTGAGTAATACTCCATTATATAGAAATACCACATCTTTTTCAACCATTCCTCATGTGATGGACATCTTGGTTGTTTCCAAGATTTTGCTATCACACATTGTGCTGCTATAAACATAGGTACACATATATCTCTATGATACAATGCATCCAAATCCTTTGGGAAAATTCCCAGTAGGGGGATAGCTGGCTTGAATGGGATTTCTAGTCCTATTCCTTTGAGGAGTCTCCATACTGACCTCCACAATGGTTGTACTAGTCTACATTCCCACCAGCAGTGGGGAAGTGTTCCCTTTTCCCCACAACCTCTCCAACATTTGTTGTTGGTTGATTTCCTTATGATAGCCATTCTTTCTGGAGTGAGATGATATCTCAGTGTTGATTTATTTGCATTTCACGAATGGCTAGCGATGTGGAGCATTTTTTCATGTATTTGTTCACTTCTTTAATTTCGTCCTCTGAGAAGTGTGTATTCATCTCAGATGCCCATTTCTGAATTGTGTCTTTAAATTTGAGGGACCTGTTATATCTTAGTTCTTTATAAATTCTAGACAGTAGACCTCTATCTGATTGCTTGTTAGTTAGGAATTTTTCAAAATTTGTGGGTTGTCTTTTCACTCTGTTGACAATTTCTTTTGACATGCAGAAGCTCTTTAAGAAGAGTTGATTCCATTTGTTGATTCTTTCAAGAGCTTCCCGTGCGAATATATGTTTGTTCATGAACTCTTTACCTACCCCTATGTCTTCAAGAGTTCCTCCTACTTTCTCTTCCAGGAGATCGAGTGTTTCTGTTTTAA
>PVKA01031990.1:0-14097 GCA_004027165.1 Ctenomys sociabilis | reverse complement strand
CTCCCAGTGAGCTTCGACCCTTTGTCGAAGATAAGATGGCTGAGTGTTTCCTAGATGCCTCTACATATTCTAATCTATTCCACTGATCCTCAAGTCTATTTTGTTGCAAATACCATGTTGATTTTTTCATAGTGGCTTTGTAGTATAATTTCAAATCAGGAATTGTGATGCCTCCTGCCTTGTCTTGATTGGCCAAGATTGCCTTTGCTATTCTAGGTCATTTGTGGTTCCAAATACATTTCAGTGCTGATTTCTCTATATCTGGTAGGTATGTTGGTGGCAGTTTGATAGTGATTGCATTAAATCTGTACAGCAATTTTGGGAGCATGGCCATCTTCACGATGTTGGATCTTCCTATCCAGGAGCATGGAATATCTTTCCATTTTCTGAAATCCTCCATAATCTCTTTTCGTAGGGTGTTGTAATTTTCCGTGAAAAGATCTTTGACTTCCTTGGTTAAGTGAATCCCAAGTATTTCATTTTCCGTGGTGCTATTGTGAAAGTTATTGTTTCTATTGTTTCCCTTTCAGTGTATTTTTTATCTGTATAGAGGAATGCTATTGACTTCTGCGTATTGATTTTGTATCCTGCTATGCTACTGAATTTCCCTATCAGTTCTAGTAGTTTCTTGCTGGAATTTTTGGGGTCTTCCAAGTAAAGTATCATGAAATATCAAATAATGATAATTGAACTTCTTCTTTTCCTATTCTTATTCCCTTTATTTCTCCCTCTTTTCTAATGCCTGTTGCTAAGGATTCCAACTCTATATTGACAGGAGGGGTGATAGAAGACATCCTTGTCTTGTACCTGATTTAAGAGTAAAAGATTTCAGTTTTTCCCCATTTAGGATTATGTGAGCTTTTGGGTTGTCATAGATGGCTTTTATCAAGTTCAGAAAGAGTCCATCTATTCCAATTTTCTGTAGGATCATGAACAAGAACGAGTGTTGGACTTTGTCAAAGGCTTTCTCTGCATCAATTGAGATGATCATGTGGTTTTTAGATTTCAATCTATTAATATAGTGTATTACATTTATAGATATTGAACCATCCTTGCATCCCTGGGATGAATCCTACCTGGTCATGGTGCATGATCTTCTTGATGATTTGCTGTATTCTATTTGCCAGGATTTTGTTGAATACTTTTGCGTCTATGTTCATGAGTGAGATTGGCCTGTAGTTCTCCTTTTTGGTTGCGTCTTTACCTGGTTTTCGAATGAGTATTATACTTGCCTCCAGAAATGATTTTGGGAGGACTTTTTCCTTTTCAACTTCGTGGAAGAGTTTGTGGAGTGTGGGGATTATATCTTCTATAAATTTCTTGTAGAATTCAGCTGTGAATCCATCAGGCTCTGGACTTTTCTTTGTCGGTAGGCTTTTTATTACGTTTCGAATTTCATTGGCTGTTATCGGCTTATTGAGAGTTGTAATATCTTCTTGATTCAGTTTTGGTAATTTGTACCTTTCGAGGAATCTGTCCATTTCCTCTGTGTCTTCTATTCTGTGAGCATAAAGATTCTCGAAGTAACTATTAATAATCTTCTGAAATTCCAGTGGGTCTGTGGTGATTTCACCCTTTTCATACCTTATCGCTTGTACTTGCATTTTCTTTTGCCTCTTTTTGATGAGGTTGGCAAGAGTCTTATCAACTTTATTTAGTTTTTCAAAGAACCAGCTTTTTGTTTTGTGGATTCTGTGAACTGCTTTTTTCATCTCAATTGAGTTAATTTCTGCTCTAATCTTTATGATTTCTTCCCGTCTTTGCTCTCTGGGTTTAGTTTGCTCTTCTTTTTCTAGTTGTCGGAGGTGCAACATTAAGGTGCTAATTTGTTCCCTTTCCATTTTCCAAATGTGTGAGTTTATAGCTCTTATTTCCCCTCTAAGAACTGCTTTCATCGCATCCCATAAATTCTGGTAAGGTATACTTGAATTTTCATTGAATTGTAGATATTGCTATATTTCATTTTGCATTTCTTCTATGACCCATTGATTGCTGAGTAGGGTGTTTTTTAGTTTTCATGAATTTAGCGGGTTTTTCTGGTTTCTTTTGTCATTTATTTCCAATTTCATTGTTTTGTGGTCAGATAGTATGCATAGGATAATTTCTATTTTCTTGCATATACTTAGGCATGACCTCTGGACTTGGATGTGGTCTACTTTGGAAAATGACCCATGTGCAGCTGAAAAAAATGTGTATTCAGCTGTGGTTGGGTGGAACACTCTGTATATGTGCACCAGGTCCATTTGTTCCAAGCTCTTGTTCAGTTCTGCTACTTCTTTGCTAATTTTTTGTCTGGTTCACCTATCTTTTTGAGATAAGGTTGTGTTAAGATCTCCTGTTAAGATTGTGTTCTTAGACATTAAGTTTTTCATGTCCCTTAAGATTTGTCTTACATAGTTGGGTGCTCCTGTGTTTGGTGCATAGATATTTATGAGTGTTACTTCTTGCTCTTGAATTTTTCCCCTGACCAATATATAGTGGTCTTCTTTGTGTTGTTTGATTATTCTTGGTTTGAAGTTGAGACTGTCTGAGAACAGAATTGCTACCCCTGCTTTTTTCTGAGGTGCTGGGGCATGCAGTATTGTTTTCCATCCTTTGACTTTGAGCCTATGAATGTCTTTTTGTGCTAAGTGTGTTTCTTGTATACAGCATATTGTTGGATTTTGTTTCCTAATCCACTGTGCCATTCTATTTCTCTTAATTTGAGAAGTGAGTCCATTTTCATTGATGGTTATAATTGAAGTGTGCTGACTTATGTTTGTCATGATATTTAGCTGGTATTGTTTACTCCTTTTGTAACCTGTGTTTAATTGACTGTTCTGTTTAGTGGGTTCCTTCCATTCTCTTGCATGGAGTTCTGCTCATTGTGCTCTCTCTCTAGAACCTCTTTCAGCAACCTGTGGAGGGATGGCTTTGTCATCATGAAAATCTTTAGTTGTTCTTTGTCATGGAAGTATTTCACTTCTCCATCAAACTTGAAAGAGAGTTTTGCAGGGTATAATAGTCTGGGCTGGAATTTGTTTTCGTGTAAGACTTAAAGAACTCTGCTCCATGCTCTCCTTGCCTTCATTGTTTGTGTAGAGAAGTCGGCTGTAATTCTGATGGGTTTTCCTTGGAATGTGAGCTCCTTCTTCTCTCTAGCAGCTTTCAGTATATTATTTTTGTGTTGGATTTCTGCGATCTTAACTATTATATATCTTGGTGTGTTTCTACTTGGGTTGAAGTTATTTGGTGTTCTGTATGATTCGGTCACCTGAATGTTGGATTGTTTCCTCATATTTGGGAGGTTTTCTGCTATTATTTCTTCCCATATTCTTTTTATGTCATTTGTATTGACTCCTTCATTCTCGTTGATACCAATTATTCTCTCATTGTTCATTCTGGCGTCATCCTGCAGGTGATGGATTATTTTTCCCTGCATTCTTGTTGTTTTTAAGAGATCCTTTCTCACCTTTTCACTAGCTGCTCCGGCATCTTCAAGACCTGAAACTCTGTCTTCGCTTTCACTCAGACGGTTTTGTAGACTCGTGATTGCTATTTTTAGTTCTTCTATGTCTCTTTGACTGTGTTTCATGTGTTCTATTTCTTTTCTGTATTGCTCATTCAAGGAACCCACCATATTTCTGATCTCCTCAATTTTTTTATCCATGTCTTCTTTAAAGGTAGTTGTTAATTCCTTTTCTGCTGTGTTTCTTCCAAGTTGGATTTCCTCTGTATATTTCTGGACTTGTTTCCGTATTTCAGATCATTTGACTTCAAAAAGTTCTCTTTTGATTTCAGAACTGATTTCTGCTTTGAGTTCCTCATGATCTTTCTTTTGTTGTTTCTTTGCTTCAGAGGCTGTTAATTCATATATATCATTTGGAATAGTGCTCTCTGCACTTGTTCTGGGTGAGCATCGTTTTTCCACCCAATGTTTCTGGAATTCATTCTTTATTTCAGATTCTATGTATTCCAATATTTATTTTTTAAATTGGGGAATTACTTCTCATTTTATTTCCTGTATAGCTTTGTGCTGTTGTTCCTTTGCTGCTGTATCTGTTACTTCATTTGTTGCAGCTGAGCTCGTGTCCTCTGCCCTTCCTGATGGACTTGAGGTCTGGGATTGCATTTTTCCCCTTCTCTTTGTCATTTTGTATAGCACTGATCTTTGACGTTTGGTGTAGAGCTTTGGTGCAGTTATAACCTTAGCTTGTTATGAGATTCGGGTGCCAGTCTCTTAAGTTTGAGATTTTCCAGGTATGCCTATCCTGGGTCTAGCTGTTGTGTTCAGTTCCTTTTTTGCTGCAGCTCCTTTGGTTCCCCTATGTTGGTTCCTGGGGTCAGCCCTCGTGTGTCACACAGGGCATTCCCAGGTGGGTGGGCCTCGGCTTTGGTGGGTTTTCTGGGCTCACAACAGGATAGTGGATGATCTTATTCACTGAGTAGGCTGTACTGAGCCGGCCAGCTTGTGCTGGGTCTGGGTCTACAGGCCGTAACCCAAGAAGGCTGGGAAAGGTCCCTCTGGTGCAGTGGGCCTGGAGCCCTCATTCATAGGCCAGGCTGTGCTGGGTTTCGGTCCGTAGCCTGGGACCATGGATTGCTGAGAAATGTCCCTCCGGTGTGGCAGGTTTGGAGTTCTCACTGCAGGCCGACCTACACTGGGTCTGGGTCGGTGGGGTGGGACCACTAATCACCTGGAAATGTTTCTCTGGCACAGTGTGCCTGGAGGTGTCACCGGGCCTCAGGAGGTGACGGGCAGCTTAATCCCTGGGAAATGTATCTCAGGCACGACGGGCGTGAGGTTCTACACTCACTGACCTTTGATGCCCAGAGAATCGGTGAAATTCCCACTCAATCAGTGGGCTTTAGGTCAGGGGATCCGGGGAGGTGTTGGTGAGTGGGTCCTGAGGTTTCAGGCCAGTCACTCGCTTGGAGGGGTTGGGGACAGGGATCTGTGTAGCACGCGTGGGAAGAAGCCAAAGGCTCTCCCTCCGACTCACCACACTCTCACTGATCTGGGAAGTCTGGTGAGTCCTGTAAATTCGCTCTCGCTGGGCTAGTTTGGCATGGGAACCAGGAGGCCGCTGGAGTCAGCCACTGTCTCAGGCTGGTCTCTGGCTGGGCGGGTGCGGGCGGGATGGAGCAGGATGGCGGAGTTGGCCGCGCTGTCTCTGGCTTGTCTCAGGGGCTGGGCGGGCGTGGGCGAGATGGAGCAGGATGGCGGAGTCGGCCGCGCTGTCTCTTGCTACTTCTTTTTCAATGAAAATAAGCTTTAAAAAAATGAGTGAAAGGAGAAAAGTTTTGGAAAAAGGAAGTCAGAGAATTTAGGCAAGTGTATTTCCAGGATGTCTGAGATAATTGTATTAATGATTATCAGTTTTCATCAGTATTTTTAATGATAATTAAAGTGTAGAATTTTGACTTTAAGTAAATTTGTGTGATAGTATCTACAATCTAAGCAAGTACATCAAAAAGAGCAATGTGTAATAGAAAATCATGGTTGAATGCCTCTCACCTTGGTATTGTAAATGTGTACTGTTGGTGATGTGCTATCAATTACTTTTATATTCTCTTTAAAATAAATTTACAAAATCTACAAAAGCAAGCATTAATATACAAAGTGAAATCTAATATTTCAGAAGTATATCTACAAATCTGGATGAGAGTGTTGTCTATAAAAATCAGTACTATCGGAACAAATATTAATTTGTTAACCTTGACTTGAAAATTTTACCATATGTACTTTTGGTGTTATCCTGTTTCTATTTTTTCATCTGGTTTTTGTTTTGACCTTTCTTTGCTTTTCTTCATTTGATGGAACTGGTGATTGAACTCAGCGCCTTGTGTGTGCCAGGGAAGCACTTATGCTACTGAGACATCTCCGTGACCACTTGACCTTTCTTTCTACTATTAAAAATAAAATAATTCACTTTAAAAATGAAGAAGTAAAATATATTTTCAATGAAAATTAAACTACTCTGAAAGAAGATATCATAGATTATTTAAAAAATTAGAAATATATTCCCTACTCCTGGATAGGAAGAACCAACTTTTTGAAAATGGCCATACTCCCATAAGTGTTATAAAGATTTAATAGAATCCCTCTCAAAATAACAACAACATAACTCACAGAGCTAGAGAAATCTTTGCTACAATTTATTTGGCAACAGAAATGAAATGGAATAACAAAGGCAATATTGGGCAACAAAGATATGTCAGGAGGCTTCATAATTGCTGAGGTCAAATTGTACTACAGTGCTACTTTAATAAAATCAGCACAGTATGGGCACCAAAAAACCTGAGGATCTATGGAATAGATTGGAAGATGCAGAAGCTTCTACAACACAGTGAGGCACCTTATCTTCAACAAAGAGGCCAAAAATGCTTAGTAGAAGAAACATAGCTTTTGAGATATGTAGCCTCTTTGAAAACTGATATTAGAAATACTGGGTCTTTGAGTGCCAAAATGAAAGCTTGACAAAGTAATGTCACCATTTAGTAAACTAGAGTGAAAATGGGTGAAAGATCTTTGCATTAAAATAGAAATACTAAATCTCCATGAAGTGATAGTAGGATCAAATCATGAAGACCTAGGAGTAGATGAACAGTGTATATAGCAAAATCAAAGGGCACTGAAAATATTTGCAAAATTAATGAATAGACATCCTCTTATTGACAAGTTTTGTATATCAAAAGAAATTACCCACAGATTGAAGAGACAATGTACAAATTTGGAAATCATCTAAGGTAAAACACACCCAGACACAAATTTTCTATGTAGAATTTCGAAAGAAGTAAAAATGTTGGGGAACAAAATTTTAAAGGACGAATGAGGTCCGGCGAGCTGTCTCAGTGTAAGAGGTACTTCCCTTGCTAGCGAAATATCCTGAGTTCAATCCCTGGTTCCCCCCAAAATGATAATTATAATAATAAAATAAAGGCCAAATACAAAAATCGCATCTGAGATGAACACACCCTTGTAGGAGGAATTAATTCCAGAAGACAATAAATTCATGAAAAAATGCTGCATATCACTAGTGAGCCATGACATGAAATGCAAAATAAAAGATCAGTGAGATATTTTGTCAACCCAGAAAGAATATCAGAAGAAAATTCACCAAAAACTAATGTTGGAGATGCTATGTGGAAAAAGGAATCCTTCTCTCCTATTTGTGGGAATGAAGACTAGTTCAGCCATTACAGAAATCAATATGAAGACTCCTCAAAATATATGACCAGAAATCCCATTCAGTCCAGCCCTCCTGTTTGTAGGAATTTTCCTCAAAGTAGTGAAAACACCATGTCATACTGATATATTTTCAGCTATGCTCATAGCAACACAATTTGTGACAGCCATGTCTTGGAAAGAACCAACATGCCCATCCCTTGACGAGTGGATTAAAAACATGTTGTTTTTACACAATGTAGTATCACTCAGCTATAAATAATAATAAGCTTTACATCTTTATACATAAGTGGATATAACTTGAAGACATACTCACAAATGAAATAAAACATCCCCCTTTTTGTAAATATTGTATTGTCTCCCTATTGGGAATCTTGAAAAAAAAAAGAAAGAAAGAAAGAAAGAAACTCGAAAACTACAATACAGTCAATTGCAAAGTGAGAAATTGAGGTTTAGATAATGAAGAGAGAACAAGGAGTTAAGTGAGGAAATATGGTAGGGGCAAAATCGTACCTTTGTTCAAAGAAGATAGTTAAGGCCCTGGTCCAAGGAATCTGCTTTACATTTTAGAAAATAGCAGTTAAGGGATAGAATTCTCAACCTGACTAACTCTTTATGCTGCTATTTGTGAACTAAGAAAGTATGCTAGGATAGCCATATGTAATACTAGAACTATGCTTGACCAAGGAATGTCAAGGAATGTACATCTTTTGAAAATGTCATTCCTGTGGATGAATCAAGGCATATCGTTTTTGTCTTCTAAATATGTACTGCTTTTAATGTTATAGAAATTATTGCTATGCTCTCTTTAAAGTAAATGTTTGCTTAAAAGAGATGATAGAAGTAAACAAAAGACAAGAAAAAAAGATGTCACAGGATTGTCCTGCTAATAGGTTGCATATGGCTTGATTTCTAAATTTTTGTGTAAAAATGTGTAATTGTTTTCTTCTGCATTGTGTATTAATTTATAGTTGAGAATATTTATGGTTCTTGAAAAATAGCAGTTCCATGTTATGTCTAAGTATTTCTTATCCAAACGGATAGTGATTTTAAGCTCAACTGTCTCTGTCACATGGTAATAATAGTAAGCTTTTCTTCTTGATGTTTAACAACTAAAATTTGCAGAGAAAATTTAGAGAAATAGAGGGGCTACAACTACAGCAAATATTTTCCCGTAATCTTTGCAAAGTCATTGAGAACTTAGGTCATAAGTGAACCTGTCTTTGAAATCCTCTTACTCAGCAGTATCTGAATTTTTGTAAATTCAGGATTTTACAAAAATCCTTTGCTCTATAGCCCCCAGGAGATTATGGGGCTATAGAGCAAAGTGATCAATGATACGTTGTATGCCTAAATAAAGTCACGTATAAAGAAAAAACTCTGTCAAGAGCTTAGAGAGGGAAAATATGTTAAGCAATGGCCTTGATTCATTCACATGGAAGACAGTTTCAAAAGATCTACAAACTGCTGTGCAGTGTTTAAGGGTGAATCCTGAGGGGATTTGACCTCCCATGTCTCATATAAAACTTGTATTTTTAGTTATATAGGTCTAGCTTTAACTTTGTCTTAACACTCCAACTAAATAGTATGTCCATGAGGTATGAAAGATAAAACCATATTAATATGTTGACCTGTAAAAGGATTAATTAAACAACTTCCAGCCAGGTTTACTCATAGCACACTACTATTAAGGACTCTTGTATATTTTTGGGATATTTTGCTAAATTCAAGTACCTACAATATTCAAACTTGAATCAAGTATAAAAAAGTCCTTTAAAGACTTCTCCAAATGTAGTTATTCTATGAGCAATGAAGCACCCATCTTTGATAAAACAAGAAAGTTGGATATAAATAAAGGACTGTTTTGTAGTGACATATATATATATATGCATATATATATATATATATGTAAATATATATGTATACATATATATGTATATATATGTGTGTGTGTGTGTTTTATGTATATATAAATATATATATAAATATATATATACATATATATATATATATACATATGTATGTATATAAAACTAGGTAGATATATACAGACACTTACTCTTAGTTGAAAGAGGTTTATACTAATATTTTGGAGAGAAAATATCATGCCTCATATCATCATCTGTGTAAGTACTAGAAAGACAACAATATGCAATGTATTAATTACTGTAATTTCCTACTAACCTCTTTTTAAAGTCTTTTGTTGCCTTTTTGCTCATTGAATTGAGAAAAACAACGTATTAAAATATACCTAAGAGAAATGCAAGGCACTGAAATGTCCATTGTTAGCTAGATGCATAAGCCAAATATGAGTTATACACACGATAGAATATTATAGGATCAGAAACAAACCTTTAACTAATGGCACCACATAGAAGAATCTAGAGTTTGTTATGGTAAATGAAATAAGCCCAACACAAGCAAAGTATTATTATTATTATTATTACTATTACTATTACTGTTTTGTATTTTATTGAATAGTCTACAGGGTGTTGTGGTCTCACTATTAGACTGGACTCATAGTGATCACATCATGAGCTTGGAGGACAAGTGCGTGCCATCATGCTGTCTCAATTGCCATCCCAGCGTGCTCCAAGGATGGGGAATTTCAGGTTGGGGGATCAAAGTCCTGGCTCCTGAACCTGGTTGTCAGCTGTTTAGTCTACTGGGCAGTTTGGCCAGTCCTGCAGAATATTATTATACATCTCCATTTATAGGAAAATAGTTAAACTACTTTCATTTATAGAAAGAAATTTTGGAATGCTCATAATGTTATGATGCAAATTGTGGTCACAAGGGACTTGTTATTTATGAAGTTGAAAGTTTTCTTTGTCTTGGAGAAAAATAATGTAGGCACACTAAGCACCAATTAGAGTACAATGAACAATGATGAACAGAAGTATAACATGCACCTATACATTGGGATAAGTCACTAGTATTACATCTTCATTCTTGACCAGAAAATTGTGCCGTAAGTTTTCCAATGTTTCAGCGCTGACGTCTGTTGTAGGGAAACATATCCCTTCAAACCACAGATAGTCATCAGACATGATCCTAAG
Source organism: Ctenomys sociabilis (assembly GCA_004027165.1). Taxonomy (NCBI): domain Eukaryota; kingdom Metazoa; phylum Chordata; class Mammalia; order Rodentia; family Ctenomyidae; genus Ctenomys; species Ctenomys sociabilis. Next base: position 3,870 of record PVKA01031990.1, on the reverse strand, counting down.
TTCTTTGTGCCTAGTACTATGGTCCTATGTTCGGAAAGTGCTATCACCTTATGTTTTCTAGTTAAAAAATAATTTTAAATCTTTGATAGCATGCTGTTGGCCAATCATCAGAAAGAAGTACTCTGACAAATGATAAGTGTTTCCATATTTAGCAATTGTTTACTCATTGGTATAAGTTTAACTTCAAGTCATAAACTAGACCTTGAAGAACATGTGCAAGGACATAAATATATTCATACATTCTTTCAACATATCCAGAGAAGTTCATTTCATAAAAGGATATGATTTTCATTTTTAAATTAATTTTATAATACTTTGAAAAAAGCCAAAATTAAGCATAAATATCAGAAACAAAGATAGAAACAGGGTAACTTAATAAATATATTACAGATTTTCAAACAAGAATCATTGAGCAACAGTGGTTTGTATATTACTTATTTTCTTATCTTTTATTAATTTCAATGAGAAAAAAAATGAAATAGCCAAAACAGGTGAATATGGAAGATTTAATAATTAATGTACTGCACACTATTGTCCTCATAATACTTATTCAGAGGATAAAATGTACACTGACATATTTTCTAAACAATATTTCTACAAAACTTTCTTCTCATTGAACTAACAGAAAGTAGTTGCATATACCCTAACTACCTTGTATATACAGATAGACATATTTTTCTACACCACAGTCCTTCATTTATAGCTCCGATTTTGTTGTTTCATTAGAGATCAGTGTTTCTTTGCAGTTAGAGAACCTTTATTTCATTTCATCCTTCTTGGCTTGAAGTTCAGACTGTTTGTCCGCAAGATGGCTACCTCTGCTGTTTTCTAACATGCTGTGTCATGTAGTATTGTTTTCCATCCTTTGACTTCCAGCCTATGAATTTATTTATGAGTGAAGAGTGTCTCTGGTGTACAACATATGGTTGCATTTTGCTTCCTAATCCACTCTGCCTGTGTATTCCTTTTAATTCATTAATTGAGTCCAATTACATTGATCTCTATAATTGAGATGTATTGACATATGATTGACATGCTATTTCTCTGATATTGTGTATCCCTTTTCCTCCTGTGCTGAATTGGTTTCTGTATTTGGTGGTTTCTCTCCATTGTCATTCATGGAATTATTGTCATTTTGGTCCCTCTCTAGACTATATCTTAGTAAGCTGTGTAAGATGGTCTTTGTGATAATGAAATTCTTTAGTTGTTCTTTGCCACTGAAGTATTTCACTTCTCCAACACACTTGATAGAGAGCTTTGCAGTGTACAGTAGTCTGGTCTGAGATTTCTTTTTCGGAGAACTTGTAGTACAATATTCCATGTTCTTCTTGCCTTGCTTGGTTGTGAAGAGAAATCTGCCATTATTCTGATGAGGTTTCCTTTAAATGTGCTTTGTTTATTTTCTCGCCCATCTTTCAGTATATTATCATGTGCTGGATGTAGGGATCTTGATTATTATACATCTGCATGTGTTATCTGATTCCTCTACAAATTTCTGTAGTTTTTTTTTTCACTCAGACGCTGTTATTTCAGAGATTGCAGGTGTGTGGTATTCAGTTGCTGCTATGCTGTTATCCCCTACATTTTTTCTATGCCACTCCATGCCTAAGATTGCTTTTTTCTCCTTCTCGTTTTAATTTTATAAAGCATTGTTTCCTAACCTTTTATGCAGCTTTGGTGTAGTTGTGACTTTACCACTTACCATTATTATAATCCATCAGATTTTATGTGGTTAAGGTAGTTACTGTTTTACTTTTACACAAGTATAATTAGCAACACTAATCACAGGTAGTGAGATTTAACCTTTGACAACCTTTTTCATCTAATGTGTTTGACTTTTAGTCTCTGAAAAACATCATGACTATATAGATAAGATATTAGATTGAAAAAATTTACTTGAAGTAATTCCCTTAAAATCTGTCTCATTCCCTCCATTGTTTTTTACTTGTAGTCTTCCAGTCAGTCTATATCATCAGCTTCCCTGCTTCCCCCATCCCTCTCAAGAGAGAAAGAGAAAGAACGCTCTCACAGATCGGTGTCCAGCAATGCATCTCAGCTTACTTGATAGTGAACTTCCATGGTCAAACTCATGCAAGTGGGCCTGGGTTGGTCGAACTGCTGTGCTCTGCTTCTTCGTTCTGTAGCCCACGGACGTGGATACACTGTGTCCCTCTAGCAAGTTGTACTTCTCATGGATTAGTTGGTTGGTTCTCACTCCTTGCCTTGCTGCAGGGTGTTCTGCAATAACATTCCACACCACGCCTGCCTTATGGAGCAGGTTTTGGGTGAGCCCGCAGAAGGTCTGGCCTGGGCGTCTGTTTGAGTAGAATCTACAAAACTATTTAAACGTGTAAAAATTTTGAAGAAATCAAGTTTCTGGCACAGTGTTGTAATCCAGTATTTCAGAGTCAGAATCAGGAAGATCAGTGAGAGTTTCAAGCCAGCCTTGGATATAGACCTATGTTTGTGTTACAATAAGAATTGTGGTGTCGAGTTCAAGCACCTAAGGTAGTTGAATGTCAATGGAGTGCCCACCTTTGACAGGTGTAGACAAAGGAAGGGGTGTAGAAAGAAAAAATCATGATGTGTGTGTATAGACAGTACAGTTGGGGTACATAACGCTGTGCTTCTACATGATTCTATGAGAGGCAAGATCTGCACTAACGGTGGTTGGACAGGATATTATGCCAGTTTCTAGTACTATGGTCATCCACTAGGAAAATAATTATTGAATTTTTGATATAATTCAGGCATAAAGTAAGATAAGTAAGCAGCTACACTCTTAATTCACTGGTAAGAGATATCTGTGAAAATAATATCTGTAAATATAATATCATGTATGTACCTTGTACAGTACCAAAACATTATGAAAACAGTTTGCAATGTATTAATTTATCGAATCTGTATTGTTAAGGTGTCTTGAAACTGTCTGATTGACATTTGTAGTTCAATAAAATTTAAAGAAAAAGAATAAGAAGGAGAAGGAGAAAGAGGGGGAAGAGGAGGAGGAGGAGAAAGAGGAGGAGTTGGAGGAGAAGGAGAAGGAGAAGGAGAAGGAGAAGAAGGAGAAGGAGTACCAGAAGAAGAAGAGTTTTATCTTAGCAGCGCATTAACTGTCTTCATGGAAAGTTCATTTTTTGCCCATAGAGTAGGTAGCACAGACCTACTCTGGTAACACAGACCTGCAATTCCAGCACTTTTGACGCTGTGTTAGGAGGATATCTCTGATTTCAAATATCAGCCTAGGGCTGTATGAAAAACATGAATGAATGCTTAATTTCCCTTTTCTCCTTTAGTCAACCTTTGTTCTCTTTTTTTTCTTAATTTCTTAGGTATATTTTTTATTTCTTCTTGCAGTTTTTGATCTATATACCTAGTTATATGAGCAACTAAATTGATGACAACATTATGCATACAAAATACTATGAATTTCATATTATTTTGGTTTTTATATTAATTATATAGCTGAAGAAATGTGAGACTACTTCAAAACATGTTAGCAGCCCAGTTACAATAATTACTACATTGTATAATGTCTTCATAGTAGTTATTTATAGTATAAGATGCAGACAAAATATCTTGACTAATCACTATTGGGTAGTGAAATTCTGCATTACTTATATATTTTTTTCATCTTAAGGCTATTTTGTACTCCATTTGAAGTATAAAACTATTTTTTTCCATTTATTTTTATTTTATTAAAATACAAATGTCAATCAGACAGTTTCAAGACACCTTAACCATACAGAGTCGATGAATTAATACATTGCAAACTGTTTTCATAACGTTTTGGTACTGTACAAGGTGCATACATGAAATTATATTTACAGGTTTTTTATAGCTGAATTATATCAAAGATTCAATAATTAT
>PVKA01031989.1:0-25737 GCA_004027165.1 Ctenomys sociabilis | reverse complement strand
GACACTCTCCCGGCGGCTGGGGAGGTGGAATAAGCGCTTTCCTGGCAAGCGCAAGGGCCTGAATTCAATGCCCTGTTTCCCCCGCCCCCCCGCAAAAAAAAAAAAAAAAAAAAAAAAAGACTGAAAAAAGAACTCTCCCATCGAGGGGCAGATGCCTAAAGAGAACTTTTACTTTCGTGGGTGCTCGTCAGACTCACCCGAACCCAAAACCTCACAGATGCTTGTTTCCTCTTGCAGTTAAAGTCAAACATTTACAGAAGAAAAGGTGAGCCCCTAGGGTACTCCGGAGGGTGGCTTGGGACGGAAGGGCGCTTCTTGGCGGGTGCGCGCCCTCTGCTGGAGGCCTGCCGAACAGGAGCAGATGGCATTTATTAAACCCTCCGGGCGCTGGGCTTTCTCTTTCGCCTCGGGTGACTCGGCTCTCCCGCCTGGCCTCGCCTCGAGCCGTCAGGAAGTCGCCGCAGTCACTCGAGATGTCCGGGTGGATGTCTGTGGGCTTCCCCGGGGTTGTGCCGTGCCCACTCTGTACTAGGGTGGTCCTGGGTCGGGAGAGCCCGGAGGCTGCGGCCGACTGGGGCGGCTCAGCAACTCAGGCTCTTCGCAGGAAGGATTATATGGGTCTGCTTTGGGGTCCAAAGCCCCGATCCTGTCTCATGCGCAGCTTTTCTTTTCTTCTGTCCTTTCTCCCTAGAGAGCGGGAATCGTGCTGGGTGCAGATTAACTACGACAACACAGGTTTGTGGTTTCATGCCGCGATCCCCGCCAGGGGGGAGATTGCGTGAAAGAGTCGAGAATTCAGGCGTGGGGTCGAGCTTCTGGCATCCCAGCGCTCCAGGAGGAGCCTGGGGCAGGAGGATCGAAAGTTCAAGCCCGTCCCGGGCGACTCAGAGACTTGGCCAGATTAGAAGTGAAAAAAGATGAGGCAGGAGGAGTTCAAGACTAGCCTGGGCTACAAAGTGAGCTCAGCTGCACAGAGAGATCCTGTCTCAAAAAGACAAAGCAAGCAAGCAAACAAACAAACAAAAAAACTTCAAAAGAGCTAGGGATGTAGCCCACTGTCAAGGCCCTGGGTCCAATCCCAGTAGCAAAAAACAAAACAAAGGGGCTGGGGAGATGGCTCAGTGGAATAAGGTCTTCCCTGGCAAGCACAAGGGCCTGAATTCAATCCCTGATTCAAAAAAGAAAAGTCATTAATAAGCTTATTAATCATTACTTGAACCTGTTTGGCAGTGACAGTTAGGACATATCTTCTTCCCTAAAATATATATTTAAAAAAAGGGGGGCGGCCAAATAGCTCAGCGGATTAAAGCGCCTGTAAGCAGGCACAGGTGTGGAGGGATCAGTCCCTGGGCCTACCACACCCAGGCGGGTCACTACTTGTTGGATCTAGTAGTGAGACCGTGAACACCCTTCCCTAAAATACACACACACACACACACACACACACACACACACACACACACACACACACATCTATTTCTAGCCGGCTATTGTGGTGTGTGCCTGTAATCCTAGCACTTGGGAGGCTAAGGCAAGAGGATCACCATGAGTTAGAGGGCATGAGATGCTATCTAAAAGAAAACATAACAAAATAGCAACAAATCTTATTGGTTCACCATAGTCTTGTCCCACACCCACCTTGGGAGTTCCCATTGGATGAACACCAGGGGATCATCCTTTTGGTGGATCATAGTTCTGTCCCGCCTTGAGCCCACCTCCCCTCATTGCTTTACTCAATAAAACACCCTTGAGAAGCAGAGTTGGTGGTGGGCCACCCACCTTCTGAGCCCCCTTCTGACCCTCTTAGACAGAAGCTTTTTTTCTCAATAAATTCTTCCTACTCTTAAAAAACAAAACCAACAAAAACCCCACAAGTTTTCTGCTTCCCTGGGTTTCCTTTTTTCCTGTGTCCCACAGTTTCTCTAGGTAGCCCAGGCTGCCCTCAAACTCATGGTAACCCTCCTGCCTCAGCCTCCCAGGTGCTGGGATTACAGGCATGTGCCACTGTGCCTGGCTAGAAACCCAATGAACTAGTCATCAAGTGTCTGTGTGTTCCACTGGAGGCTGGGTCATGACTGTGGCTCACTGGATGTCCCTGGAAGGAGTGGAGCCCACCTGCTTTCCAGAGCACACCAACCTGCTGACCCCCATGCAGCAGGCAGTGGGCAGCCAGTCCACAGGAGGCACAACACATAAACTTCATTCATTCATTCAATCATTCATTCATTTTTCCATCCTGGGGATTGAACTCAGGGCCTTCGCACTGATAAGCTCCAACCCCAACAACGTTTGCATTTCTATTTTGAGACAGAGACTCACTAAGCTGCTAGGCTGGCTATACTGCACTGGAATTTGCTCTCCTCCCGCCTCAGCTGAATTGACAGGTGTTGCCCTCCACACCCAGGTCCAACCTATTTATTGAGCACTTACTATGTGCTGAGATCTGGGAGGGTCCCACCGTGAACAAGACAGCTGAGGACTCTGTCCACAGTGATGAGGGGGAGCGGGCATCAGGTGGTGGGAGCAGAGGCTGTTCCTAGGGCGGTAGTGTTAAAAAGACAATTGGAAGAGTAGCTGAGTAGGCTCAGCTGTGAAGGTGGCGCAACCTATGATCCTAGCACACAGGAGGCTGAGGCAGGTGGATTGGCAGGAATCTGAGACCTAAACTACCTTTTAAGACTGTAAAAAAGAGGGCTGGGGAGATGGCTCAGTGGAATAAGTGCTTGCCTGGCAAGCACAAGGGCCTGAGTTCAATCCTTGGTTCCACCAAGAAAAAAAGACTGTAAAAAGAGAAGGTGGATGAAGAGAGGATGATCAAGCAAGTGAGGGTTCCTCCGTGGGCTCCTTTAGGCAGCAGGAGTGACAGGCACCTGTTTTCCCTGGGAATGTGAGGAGGTCCAAAGGGAATGGATCGGCCTGCAGCGCAGCTTCAGGCCAAGCCTACAAATGGGCAGGGGTGAGCAGAGGATGCTGGGAGACACTCCTCCCCCACTGTGGGGTAGGGCAGAAAATAGGGGGAGACAGGCAGGGATGCAAAAGCCACCCTGTTCTGACTGTCCTCTCTGTTTCAGACATGTCCTTCGACAACTCCCTGTTTGCCATCTCCATGGTGAGTGGCTGCTTTGCTCCATCACCGTGTCCTTTTGATGGGCCAAATGTGGGCGGGAGGTCACCCTAGGCTGGGTTCCCCCATTGACTCCAGGTTCCAGGAAAAGCTGAGAGTCAGGGAATCCAGACTTAGCCAGGGCTCAGGGTCAGCTCTCGAAAGCCCAGGGGCATGACGGGACAGGGTTGTCACTGGTGTGTGGGGGGGTGAGATGCTACTGTGGTCATGTGCACTGTGTGGTCGGCCTGCCACCCCCCACAGAATGGTGACAGAGGGTTCAGAGTGATAAGGTGGCCTGTGGGGGTCCTTCATGAGAGCCTTGGGACACTGTGATGCACTCTGGCTCTCCTGGGACATGGCTTATTTTGTGTTGTTTCAAGGACTTTAGCTTAATGTTGCACTTGGAAATGGAGTTGCATCCCATTTAGTTCTGGTTTTTGAGGTGGGGTCTTACTTACTATGTGGCTCTGGCTGGCTTTGAACTTGTGGAGATCCTCCTACCTCAGCCTCCTGAGTGCTGGGATTTCAGGCATGCACCATCACACCTGGCTCCAAAACTCTGGCTTGCTTATTTATTATTTATTTATTTATTTATTTATTTATTTATTGAGACATGGTTTTAATATGTCGTTGAGGCTGAACTTGAACTTACTATGTCACCCAGGATGGCTCTGAACTTGCAGGGATCCTCCTGCTTCAGCCTATGAGTGGTGCAATTTCAGGTGTGTACCACCACACCCAGAAAAACTCATTTTAGAATGATTTTTTTTGGGGGGGCTAGCTCAGGCTGCCTTAAGGGCAGGTCTGGTAATGCAAGGAGAGGTGGGGATGGAACCACTGTATCCTCCGCTTGACTGTTTGCATGAGCAGGCGCTTAAACAACTGAGCTAGACTGATTCAACAAAACAATCAGGATGCTGTGGTTTGATAAATAACTGAGCTAACAGGCAGCCTCTCCTGTTTTAGAGATGTGTCCCCTTCCCTTGTCCTGTCACAGTGTCAATGTGGGGTAGAAGTCTAGGTCTATCAGACACTTCCGCATATATGGAGTATGTGACAGTCTTAATATTTGTACTCTAGGGGCTGGGAAGATAGCTCAGTAGAATAAGCACTTGCCTGGCAAGCACAAGGGCCTGAGTTCAATCCCTGGTTCTGCAAAAAAAAGTATTTGTACTTTATACTTTTTTTTTTAACAAAATTAGAGATACATGACCCACAGACTTCATGGATCAAGGAAATGTCTAGCCAGCTTCTTTCTACAGAAGGCCCTCATTGCGGTGGCTTTTGAGATCTAGGTGGGACATGTGCAGGTTTGTAGGACTGACTTGACCAAAGGGAGCCACAGGTGCTCACGCGCGCCCTCTGGCAGCTTTCAAGGGAAAGGCAGGCTGTGGAGGGCAGAGTGGACACCCAGGCAGCAACTTGGAAGGGACGATGCAGGTCCCAGTGAGTCCGGGATAAATGGTTTGATTCTGCTGCTGTTGAAGCCGGAAGTCGCAGAAGCAAATGGAAGCAGGTCAGGATCGATCTAGTTGGTAGGAAACAGGATTTCTTTGGATCTTCTGAGCCCAAGGCAGAAGAGACAATCCTGGGGGAGGGGCAGGCAGAGAGGAGCAAGAACTCAGACAGCAGGTAATGTCCAGAGCACTTGCAGAGTCCAGCCTGAAGTTTCAGATAGTGCTGGCATAAAGACTTGGACTCAGGTTGGAGAGCTAGCTCAGCGGCTCAAGCACCTGCCTGGCAAGTACAAGGTCCTGAGTTCAATCCCTGGTATCACAAACAAACAAACATACAAAAAAAGACTTGGATTTACTGAGACCTTATAAGGCTGAAGCAGAAGGATCTCTATGAGTTCAAGGCCAGCCTCAGCTACATAGTGAACTCAAGGCCAACCTGAGCTATACAGTGAGACCTTAGCACTTGTGGGGCAGGAAGAGTGCTGTGAATTGGAGGCCAGCCTGGACCACACAGGAAGACCTTGTCTCCAAACTAAACCCAGCCCACAATTCTCTTCTTTCTAAGGCTGCATCATATTGTGTGGCTGGATCACATTTTATGACTCTACTTTTTTTTTGTCTTTTTGAGACAGGGTCTCACTATGCAGTTCAGGCTGGCCTTAAGCTCATTTTGTGGCTCAGGCTGGTCTCGAACTCACAGTAATCCTCCTGCCTCAGCCTCCCAAGTGCTGGGATTACAGGCCTGCGCCACCATGCCTGGCTATGACTCTATTCTTGTACTGATGGACACATGGTTACTTCCACGTTTGGCTTTTGTGCATAGGGCAGCTGTGAACGTGGGTGTGCAAATAGCAGGGTTTCTGCTTTCAATTTTAGTGTTTTAAGAGTTAGAAAGTTTTAAAAGAATTTTAAAATGATTTTAAAGGGGGCTGGGGAGATGGCTCAGAGGTATAAGCACTTCCCTGGCAAGCGCAAAGTTCTGAGTTCAATCCCTGGTTCTGGCAAAAAAAAAAAAAAAAAGATTTAGAAGAAGTTCACAGGTTTTTTACTGTTAGTGGGCGGGGAGGAGGGCCTGAAAGGCAAGTTACACCTCTATAACATGCCAAGAGATGGGGTGGACTAGTTCTTTCCTATATTCTTTATTTTCTTTTTCTTTTTCCTTTTCTCTCTTTCTTTCTGAGACAGGGCTCAGTGTGTAGTTCAGGCTGTCCTTGAGCACGCTGTGGAGCCCAGATTGTTCTTGAAGTCATAGGCATCCTCCTGCCTCAGCCTCCTGAGTGAAGGAATTATGGGTAGGCACCACCACCACATATCCATTTTACTTTTTTTTTTTTTTTTGCAGAACAAGTGATTGAACTCAGGCCCTTGTGCTTGCCAGGGAAGCACTTACTCCATTGAGCCATCTTCCTGGCCCCTAAAAATCTTTTATTTATTTGGTACAGGGTCCTACTGTGCAGCTCAGACTCATAGTGACTCTCCCAGTTTTGTTGGCCAGCATGGGTGTGCCCAGGGTTCCAGGGCTGGCACGGCATGTGGTACCAGGGATCGAATCTAGGTCCTTGTACTTACCAGACAAGCGCTTAGACCACCAAGCCATCTCCTTAGCTCTGTGTTTTACTTCTTTAAGCCTTTTAGCAACCTTAGGAGATGGATACTAGCATCTCCCCATTTTTCACAAAACTGAGGCATGGGGGGTTAAGTCACTTACCTCAGCTGAGGTCACTATGAGGCAGTGATGGGACTGGAATTTGAGCCCTGGTTCTAGGACCTTTACTGGGCTGAGAGAAAGGCAGGAGCTGGGGGCTGGGCATGGTGGCATACACCTGTAATCCCAGCACTCAGGAGTCTGAGGCAGGAGGACCACTGCAAGTTTGAGGCCAGCCTGGGCTACAAAGCAAGTTCAGGACAGCCTGAACTGCATAGGGAAACCCTGTCTCAATAAGTAAAATAAAGTTGGGGCCGGAGAGATGGATCAGTAGAATAAGTGCTTCCCTGGCAAGCTCAAGGGTCTGAGTTCAATCCCTGGTTCCATAAAAAAAAAAAAAAAAAAAAAAAAAAAAAAAAAAAAAAAAATAATAATAATAATAAATTCTATTTAAAAAAATAAAATAAAATAAAGATTTGGGATATAGGGAGCATGGTGATGTGAGATCTGACCCTGAAGGGGTCCATAAGGAAGGGTCCTTCCTTCCATAAGGAAGCCCTGGGTACTGACCTCCTGATCCATTTAGTTTTTTCTTCCATAGGCAAAAAGGACCACTTCTGAGGAAGACCCAGCAGCCACCATGGATGCCTGCCCTGGCAGTGTCAGTGCCGGGCCCCGGAAGAGGCCAACCTCCACATCCTCCTCACCAGAGCCCCCAGAGTTCAGCACTTTCCGGGCATGCCAGTGAGGAGGCTGAGGACTGACGAGCCCTCTGTTCAGCTCACTGTCTCTCAAGAGGCCTGGAGGCTTTGGGGGGCTCAGGTCCTCCCAGTACTGGGAGAAGGGGGCATTTCCAATTCAGCTGCTGCTTTCTCAGGGAATTGAACAGGGGGATAATGAAGACCAGAGAACCTTCTTGCCCGAAGTGGGGAAGAGGGCATGAAGGTGTGGTCTGGATGTTGGACAAAAAGCAAGGAGCCCCAATGCAGACCTCCAGCTCCTCAAAACCACCAGAGAGCCTGGTGTGGCAATGCACACCTGTCATCCTGGCGCTTGGGAGGCTGAAGCAGGAGAATCTCTGTGAGTTCAATGCCAACCTGGGCCACATAGTGAGACCTTGTCTCAAGAAAATAAAAATTAAAAAAAAAAAGAAAAGAAAAATGGACCACCTCAGTGGTCCACATCCAACCCTTTCCCCTCCTTTTTCTTCCCCAGCTGCATCCGACCTGGCCTCTTGTGGGTTGTCTGAGCACAGGGTTTGGGGTGTTCTGTGCACCCCCAGGCCTAAGTTACTGTAACACACGCTGTACTGTCATGATCCCTGAATCCTTCAAGTCTGAGACCGCGAGGTCCCCCTGCTGGGTGGCTGAGTGGGGTGATATCACCACGTTGGGGGATCCTGCTTTTTTTTTTTGCGGAACTGGGGATTGAACTCAGGCCCTTGTGCTTGCCAGGGAAGCATTTATTCCACTGAGCCATCTCCCAGCCCCGACGTTGGGGGATCCTGAACCTCAGGCAGAATGGGATATGAGGGGGCAGGGCCGCTTGGGCCCTGCAGTGGCGGGAGGGGTGTGGGTTTCGAAGGAGGTATTGGGACAGAGTGGGACATGACTTGGTCCAGGGAAAGTTACCAGCGAGGGGAGAAGGGGAGCGGCTGTTGGGCAGGTCCCCCGAAGGGGTTAAAGGGCACAGGGCTCAATGGCCTGCTATCATTGAAATACGGGGTGTAAAGGGGAAGGCGCCCGCTAAAGAAGGCGCAGCAGAAGGGGTACCGGTGACGGTCACAGAGAAGGGAAGGTTGGGTGTGTGGATGGCGGAGTTCAGGATTCGCAGAAGCCCCGGCAACACGCCAGAGGCTCTGGGCGGGACTGAGGTCAAGGCGGGGCGGGTAGCCGGCCCTGGCTCCGCCCCCTTCCCAGCAGGGCGCCTCACCAGAACTGTCGCCGCTTTGTGAGGTGACTCCCGGGGGAGGGGGAGCAGGCCGGCGTGGAGGCGGGGCCTCGTTGCAGAGAGCCCGCCTCCTCGCAGAGCCGCCTCACAAAGCCAGGCGGGCCCGGGGGCGGAGCCCAGGCGTGGGGGCGGGCCCGAGCTGTCCCGCCCGCCTCCGGGTCCCCAGCACCCGCGGTCAGGGAAGCCTAGTTACAAATCGGGGCTGCTCGTGCACCACTTCCGCGCTCTGCCCTCACTCTGCCAGCCTTAAATCGAACCACCTTACGCAGCGCGGCCCTCCAAACCCTGGCGCTGGGGGCGGGGCGTAGTCCTCGGGGCGTGTCCGTGCCTCTGAGCACTGCCCCGTAGCACACACCCCCACCCGGCTCTCGACGGCCCGCCGCACTGCCTTATAAAGTGCGAGCATTTGCGCAGGCCTCTTGAAGGTGTGTCTGTGCGGGCAAGCACCGCCCCCCGACGCACGCTCCCGCCTGCGCGGCGGAGCCACCTCACAAAGCGGCGACAGTTCTGGTGAGGCGGCTTGGGCTCCGCCTCCGCGGCGCGCTCCCTCAGTCCCCGCGCCGAAGGCCGCCAGCAGGGTGCGCTGCCCCACCGGGCCGGGCCGCGGCGGCGGCGGCGGCGGCGGCGGCGGCGAGGCGGCGCGTGCCCGGCAGGCGGCGCTGCCCGGCTCGGCCTCGGCTTGCGCGGCGGCGGCGGCGGCGGCGGCGGCCTGGGCCCGGGCGCGGTGGCGGCGGCGGCGGCGGCTGTGGGGCCTGGAGCCGGATCTAAGATGGCTGCGGCGGCGGCGGCGGTGGGGCCGGGCACAGGGGGCGCGGGCGTAGCGGGCCCGGGCGTTGCGGGGCCTTGCGCGGCGGTGTCCGTGTTCCCCGGCGCCCGCCTCCTCACCATCGGCGACGCGAACGGCGAGATCCAGCGGCACGCGGAGCAGCAGGCGCTGCGCCTCGAGGTGCGGGCCGGCCCGGACGCGGCGGGCATCGCCCTGTACAGCCGTGAGTGCGGGGCCGGGCCGCGCGGGGCTGCGCACGAGGCCGGCGGCGGGGGAGGGGCGGACCGGGCCAGGGTGCGGGGTGCCGAGCGTCGGGTCCCGGGGATACCGAGGGAAGCGCGGGCTCGCACGGTGGGCGGAGGGGCGCGCGCCCCGGCCTGTGTGGGCCTGAGATTGGGGAGGGGGCCATGGGCAGGAAGTGAGGGACCCAGTGGGTAATGGGGTGAGGAGAGAGCCGGGCGAGGGGACACGGAGGAGCGGGCGTGGCCGCCCGGACCGGGAGCCTCTGGCCATCTAAGGTGCCTCCACTCCCAGATAGTTGGAAAGTGGCTTCAAGCTTGAGGCCCTCGGGGGACGACCCCCTCCCCGTGGGAAACTTGGAGAGCTCGGCATAGGGGTCTCTCTGTGAGGGTAACGCAAGGAGCCCTAGGGGTCCTGGCATCCAGATGGCCGGCTTAGAAGTGGGAGGTAGCACCACCTCCCGCTCCGCCACGAGACTTGCGTGTCCTTTTTGGGGATGTGAGAAGCTGGTTACGTTCTCTGAAACTGCTTTCAAACTGACATTTCGGTGGGGAGGGGAAAAAAATCTCAAATGTGTTTGCCAAGTTCCATTCCTCCTCCCTCTCTCAGGCCCTAGTGTTTGTAGCTCATCCTTTTTCCTTCTCTTGTTACTCTCCGCTGGTCTCTTCTCTGATTCCTCGTTCACATTTTGCTCTTCTGTTTCACTCAGTTTCGTCTCTTGGGGTTTCCTGTATAGACGCTCTGGGGAGTAGTGAAGGAGGCCTTTACCGGCTTTGGCCTCGTGGGAATTTTTTGCCACTTTGGGTAGCGGATGTTTCCCAGGTCAGCATGGGGAGCAGTTGCTTCACACGGGGTTCTCCCCATGCCCTGACTTTGAAAATACAGGTTAAAGGAGTGCTCATGCTCCTGAGATGTGACAGCTTTGAAGACGGGCAGAGTTGGTCTCCGGCCAAATAAAGAGAAGGAAGTAGGGTGTCCCTTCCTACCGGGAATTGCCTGTGATTTGGGGAGCTCAGGACCTTATAACCTTAGCAAGCCCAAGCTTATGACTAACATCAGGAGCATTTCTTGAGCTTTTCCCTTAAGAGTTCTAGGAGAGTTGATTTTCTTCTTAAACTTTTAAGAAAATGTTCTAAGAGCATTTTTTATATTTATGGAGGTGTTTGAAACACAGTCCAGTCTCCAAATACCCCTCCTCTTCTTTCTGTGATTCTTAGTGGCTTATCCGGGTGTTTTTGTGTTCGGTTTTGTTGGTAATCATGAAAGTTGATGGGGGCCCAGCATGGGTGAGCCCTGCCCATTAGCCCCAGCCCTTCAAAATATAAAGCAAGAGAATGATAATCTTGAGCGTTCAAGGTTGTACACACAGCTCTTCTATGAGAGATAGTTCAGAAATGAAAGAATAGTAAAGAGGAGCAAGTCTGCATTTCTCAAACAGAAATCCTCAATCCTGGATGATATACCCCTGGGGTAGGAGATATTTTCTTCTGCATTTTGCTTGAATAGAATTCACGTGGGTTAAGATATGGCACTGGAGGCAGCCAGTGCTGGGTGTATTAAGTGCCCATGACTGCTGGTATGCACTGTCATTCCACAGCTTTGATGGTTTAATACAGCTGAACCATGTTCTCTTAGCTCAGAAATCAAGCTGTGGGTAGGTCCCGCTGTTTCCTGAGGTCCTAGGGGGCTCCTCCCTGGCCTCTTGCAATATCCAGTGGCTCCAGGTTACTACCTGGCTTGTGGCAGCAACACTACAGTCTTTGCCTGACAGGACCAGGGATTGAACTCAGACACTTTCTTTTGCCAGGCAAGTGCTTATTCTACTGAGCCATCTCCCAGGTCTCCAGTGTCTGCCTTTGTCTTCATGGTACCCTTTTTGTGTTCCTTTGTGTCTCTCCCTTTCTCTTTAGTACCATACTGGGGCTGAGCCCATGGCCCTTTACATTGAGGTAATTTACCAGCCCTCATTGAAACACAGTCCAGTCTCCAAATAGCCCCCCAATGGTGGATACAGGCTTGCACCACCATGCCCTGCTTGCTTACTGTTTTTCATACAGGATCTCACCAAATCCCTACATTGTCCAGGTTGTGCTCCAGTTTACAATCCTCCTGCCTCAGCTTCCCAGAGTGCTGGGATTACAGGTTTAGGCAAACACTTGGCTTTGTCTACTTTATTTCCTTTTTATGACACTGGGGATTGGCTTTAGGGCCTAGTGTCAGTGCAGACTGCCATCATCCTGAGGTCTCTAACTTAATTACATTGCCAAAGACTGTGTTTCCAAATAAGGTCACTTTTCCTGATTTGAAGTTTTATGACTTCATGGCCATAATCATTATAATCATTATTGGATGGTGGTATGTGGGCCTGTCTTATGTCTTGCTTACTTTGCTAGCTGTGGAATATGTGCCTCAGTTTCCTCATGATAGAACTGAGAATATGTCTTGCTGCCTTGGGCCGCTTTGCTTGCTCCGTGACAGAACACTTTTTGTGTGTGTGGTACTGGGGATTGAGCACAGAGCCTTTACACTGAACCATAACCCCAGCCCTCTTTACATTTTATTTTGAGACACACATTTTTTGCTAAGTTGCCCCAACTTTTTTTTTTTTTTTTTTTAGGCGGAACTGGGGATTGAACTCATGTCCTTGCACTTTCCAGGGAAGTGCTTATTCCACTGAGCCATCTCCCTGGTCCCAACCCTAACTTTCTTGACCGGGTGTCACCTGCTCCCCAACCGGCAGGGACAATCTCTTTTTCTTTCTTTTTTTTTTTTGTGGAACCCTTGCACTTGCCAGGCAAGCACTTATTCTACTGAGCTATCTCCCCAGCCCCATTTCTACTGTACAAGGGAAGTTTATTATTTTTTTATTTTCTGTTTTGTTTTGTTTTGTTTTGCGGAACCTGGGATTGAACTCAGTCTCTTGAGCTTGCCAGGCAAGCACTTATTCTACTGAGCCATTCCTCGGCCCATGGGACAATCTCAGAATGGACCGGGCTGCTGCTCTGCCCAACACCACACTGGCTCCTATAGGGCTGGGACACAGCTAGAGAGGAAGGCAGTGGATCTGCTCTCAGTGTCCCTGTGAGTGCTGAGTCCAGGGCCAGGGTACGGGGCTGCATGCACCCAATCAGAGAGCAGCACTGTTCCCTTGCACAGTCCTCAGAAGCTCAGGCCTTGCCCTGGATGAACTTCTTTCCTAGGCTCAGGCTTTGCCCACCTGTATCTTTTGGGCCTGGAGTGAGGGGCATTGGCTGTCCTGAAGCTGCGTACCGTGAGCCCCGCTTGTGTTTCTGGGCCTGTGGGCCTTGCATCTGTATGCCCAGGGACCTGGTGGAGGCTTGGCCATGATGCAGGCACACATGTTTTGGAGCCCTGAGCACAGGTTGTGGTACAGAGGCCTCTGTGAGTGGTGCTGAGGGCCCTGAACATGGATTTTTTTTTTTTTTTTTGCGGTACCAGGATTGAACCTGGGACCTTGTGCTTGCCAGCAGGCACTTAAGCTACTGAGCTATCTCCCTGGCCCCATGAACATGGATTTGATTGGTACTATGTTGCTAGGTGGCTAAGAGCAGCTGTCTCGTCTCCCAGTTTCCTTACCTGTACCACCACTTCACTGCTGCAGTCTCAGTTTCTCCTGTGTTGAAGATCATGTGCCCCCCACAAGGCCATGGAATGTGGGTGAAGTTGAGTAGTTGCCCAGGACAGGTGCCCCATGAGTAGCAATGTTGGGGAGTAGCTGATGACAGTGATGTCACTCTGGGCATAGTGAAGAGCCAGTGTTCCTAGGATTGAGCCCCTTGTGCTGCAGTGTTGCTTTGCCCCCCACATTGGGAAAGTGACTCCTGGGCCCTACTTGACCTCTGCTCCCCCCAGTAGGAGCCCTGGCCTGGTCACTGCGTGGAGCTGTTACCCTCTGCAGCCCTCAGAGCCATTTGAAGTCACACTGGCCTTTGACCATGTGCCTGGCTACATGGCAGGCAGCTCCCAGCACCAGGCTATTTTCCTGAGCAGGGAGGTGCAGGCCCTTTGGCATGGGTTTCTGGGCCTTCCAGGAGCTTTGGCATAGCCTCTGGCATTCCTGGACACAGGTGCCATCCCTTGAAAGGATGCAGCTCTCGGGGAATCCTGATGGGTAGCTGGGAAGAGACTCAGTTCCTCACCCTGGTGGCATCCTTTCTGGAGATGACTGTGTCATTTTTCTTTCTTGGTCAGCGTAAGTCAGTTTGACCTGGGCTCTGGAGTCTTCCTTGCCCTCAATGGGGAGGAGACATCACACAGGTGCTGGTGCTACAGGGCAGATTTCAGTTTGTGGAGGGCATGTCATGGGGTAAAAAGATCCTTCATCAGAAGAGGAGGAAGAAATGGCTGGTTATGGTGGCTCATCCCTGTAATCTCAACACTGGGAGGCTGAGGCAGGGAGGATCAAGCCCAGCCTAGGCAATGAAGTTAAAGTTAACTTTTTTCAAAACTGGAGGGTAGGGCCTGGGGATGCCATTCAGGACCAAGGCCCAGGTTCAATCCCCAGTAGTGGTGGGAGGGATAAGCCAAAGAAGAGGCGAGTAAAGGCTGGCTGCTCATCCTGTCCCACCTCTGTCCCACTGCCAAGAGGCCTCTTACTGATGAGTGTTTTTTATGTGTGACACCTAGGACAACTCAGTGTCAAGCTGCAGTGACAGCTGAGACAGTTGGCACCACCAGAAGAGGATTCATATTTCAGTGGTGTCTGCATATTGCTAAGGGCGGCTGCCTTTTATTGAGCACTTACTGTGTACCAGGCTCTGCGTGACCCGTGTTGACTTGAGGGCTTGGCTGAGGGGCAGCAAGGGAAAACAGTGTAAATCCAGGCTTATTTTCATGCAGTACAGAAGAGGGGAAAGACTTACGTTTTTGAAGGGTGAAGAACAAAAGTCCTCAAAGAAGATTATTCACCTGAGATGCTGTATGTGTTCCCTGGCCTGTGACAGTAGCAGTGTGCAAACCCTAGGATAAAAGAATGAGGAGGAGAGCTGGGGAGATAGCTCAGTAGAATAAGCACTTGCCTGGCAAGCATGAGGGCCTAAATTCAATCCCCGGTTCTGCCAAAAAAAATAAAAAAGAATGAGGAGAGGCTGGCGGGGAGCTTAGTCCCAGTCAACTTTAGGACATGTCCTCAGTCGTGACTGAGGTGTCCTGGTGGCTCAGGCCAAATGAAGTACACTTTCTGAGTTATGTGAGCCAATTTGCCCTCAGGTTGTGCCCCTTGTGTTGACACTGGTCAATCCATCAAAAGTCCTTGAAATTAAAGACTCCTGTCCTTGCCCCCCCCCCCCCCTTTTTGAGGGAACCGTGGATTGAACTCAGGGCCTTGTACTTGCCAGGGAAACACTTGTTCTATTGAGCCCCCTCCCCACTGTCCCCCCCCCCCCCGCTTTTTTTAATACTGGGGATTGAACTCAGGGCCTTGTGCTTACCAGGCATGCGCTTATTCTACTGAGCTATCTCCCCAGCCCCTCTTGTCCCATTTTGCTAGTGGAAAAAAAAGGCAGAAGTGTGACCAGCTGAGGTGACATGGCATGCAAACTGGCCTTGGAGTTCAGGACTGCTGGACACAGCTGCAAGGCATGTGGTTTGATAAAGGAAAGGTGGTCTGGATCTGAATAACAGAGGCCCAAGTTGGTAGTGGCGAGAAAAGATGGCATTTTTATGCTCTCCTGTTTGATTTGGGAGGTTGGTAGTTGCCCAGGTCTCTAGAGTCATGTGGAGGGCTTGGGAATATCAGGCTGTCCCCTCAAGAAAACCAGTCCTAAAATCTGTTGTCTTCATGGTTCAGCACAACTGCTAGAGTCCAGCTATCACCTGCCGTTCGGACAGCAGGGTAAAGGAAAGGTTAGAGGAGGAAGGACGTGAAAGGTGCAGGCACAGGCAGCTGGCGTAGGGCACTTCAACTTCCATTCCACAGCAGGAACAGAGCTCTGCTGCCACTGCTAGCCTCAAAGGAGACTGGGAAGTGCATCCCTTAGCCTGAGCAGCCTTGTGCTCTGCTGAATTCAGGGCTGCTTTTTTAGGGGAAAAGAGACCATATTGATGGCTGCCTTGGCTGCAGTGGGTGAGGTGTGGGCTTGGCCAGGGCATTGATGGGTTTCTGAGAGGTGCTCAAGTGGGTATGGGTGGTCACCAACCTGGCATGGAGCGGGGGTGGGGGATCGAATGGGAAGCAGGATGCCTGCACTGCCTTTTCTGTGTGCCCTTGTGCACAGGGGAAGGGCATCAAGGTAGGCTTGCTTTCTTTAAAAAAAAAAAAATTATTCTTGTTTTGAAACAGCGTCTCACTGTCTAGTGCAGGCTGGTGTTGAACTCAGGCAGATTGCCTACTTCAGGCTGTCAAGTGCTAGGATCACTATGGCCAACCTGGGTTCCAGTTTTTTGTTTTGTTTTATTTGCCTTTTTGAGGCAGAGTTTCACTATGCACTTCAGGCTGGCCTTGAGTTCACATTGTAGCCTGGCTGGCCTTGAACACAGCAATCCTCCTGACTCAACCTCCCAAGTTGAGGATTACAGGCATGTGCTACCATGTCCAACCTGGGTTCCAGTATTTATAAAACCAGATTTTGCTGGAATATAACTTAGATGCACAGTGCCTGTCTGGCAAGTACGAAGTCATGAGTTTGATTTCTGGTATCAAAAAATAAATAAATAAAACCAGATTTCATGTCAAAATCTGACTTGGTCTTTCAGAAAAATTGGAAAGACTTATATGTGTTGTTCCTTTCCGAAGGGCTGTGCTGTCTCCATCTGGCTGGAGGCCCCTCCCTGTTCACTTTTTTTTTTTTTTTGCGGGATTGGAGATTAAACTTGGGACACTGCACTTGCCAGGCAGGCGTTTATTCTACTGAGCTATCTCCCTAGCCCCCTTTTCACTGTTAATGTCCCTTCAGCTGGCTCCCTCCCTTTGTGTTTCGGCAGGACAGTATATAGAGTTTCTTTTTTTTTTCTTTCTGGTGGAACCGGGGATTGAACTCAGGCCCTTGTGCTTGCCAGGCAAGCACTTATTAGGAGTTTATAGCCCAGGCCTCCATCAGGTGCAGAGAAAGCTCTCTCCTTAAAGGCCCTCCTTCTGGGCACTAATTTAGAGACCTGCTAGCTTGGGGTGAGACCAGCCTGCCCCCTTGTGCACACCCACCTCTGCCCCCTCAGCCTCTGAGCTACATTTGGGAAATCCAAAAGTTCTGAAAATGTAACATATTTTTCCCCCATTCCTTTGACAGCAGCTCTGTCCAGTCAGCTGTGAGCTGCCATATGTGACTCTTCATAATCTCCATGTATGCATTTACTGTGACTGAGTCACATTTTGTTGCAAAGCTGGCATTGTTTACTAATTTAGGAAGACTGCAGGGGAATATTCTGTGTTATCTATTCTTCCTCATCTCCCACCCCCCAAACCAGGGATTGAACTCAGTGCCTTGTGCTGGCCAGGGAAACACTTGTTCTACTGAGCCATCTCCCTGGCCCCATTTCTCATCTTTTTTTTTTTGTCTCCCTCAGTGCTAGGGTTTGAGCCTATCCCTTTTGTTTTTTACTTTGAGACGATCTACTAGGCTTTAAGTTGCGCAGGATGGGCTCGCACCCACCATCCTGCCTTGGGCTCCAGAATGCTGGGATTGCAGGTATGCTCGATGCACCTTTCTAACACCTGAAGTTTGTCATCTGGAACTCACTGAGCCCTCATCTAAGTAAGGGGCCTCTTACCTCTGCTGGGTGTTGGAAAGTTTATGTGAAGCTGGGTGAGGAAGTATGGCCCCTGGTCTCCATGCAGTGAGTTGGCAGGCAGGGCCTCTCCATAGAAGGAGCAGAGGGTGTGTGCTCCTGCTGATGCCTCAGTGCCAGGGCTTGGCCTCCCCAGATTTAGCAGGTGGGGGCGGGCTCAGAAGAAGGGTATCAGCAACTTTAAGCCATTACCCTTAATCTGTCTGTGGGTGGCCCTGGGGATGTCCCATGAGCCCCTAAAATTACATATATAGGCAGCCATAGTGGCATGTGCCTGTAATTCCAGGTGCTTAGGAGACTGAGGCGGGAGAGTCATAAGTTTGAGGGCAGCCTGGGCAATTCAGTAAGATGCTGTCTCAAAATAAAAAAGTTTGAGAATGTAGCTAGGATGTAGCTCATTGGTAGAGTAACTGGATGGATACTAGAGTATTAGGGATTATATTGGTGAAGCTGGAATCCAGAGCCCTGCACATTCTAGGCAAGCACTTTGCCACTGACACATCTGTGGCCCAAGAGCCCTTGGAATTGCACACAGGTCTGCTCAGGGGAGAAGATCAGAAGTCAGTGTCTGTGCTGGGCACTGTGGTGCATGCCTGTAATTTCAGCACTCAGAAGGCTGAGGCAGGAGGATCACTATAAATTTGAGGCCAGGAGGGGTTACAAAGTGAGTTCAAGGTCAGCCTGAACTGCATAGTGAAACCCTGTCTCAGATGAAAGGAAAAAAAAAATCCAAAAAAGTCAGAGGCTGTGGGTGACCTCAGAGGACCCTCCAAGCTTTCTCTCTGTCCTTCCCTAGCTGATAAAGGGGTGACAGGATACCTCCCTGGGCTGAGATGTCCATGCAGCTTTGAACTTGTTTTGTGGCCCAAGATGGCCTCCCAGAATCCTGGGATTATAGGTATGCATTGCCATTTTAAAGTGCTTTGTCCCATGTTTGGAGGGCTTGGAGATGAGGATCATGGAGAAAGAAGGAGGGGGTCTTGGCCAGCCCCGCACTTTCATCCTGTCTGTGATGTGCTGAGCATGCACTCTCCATGACTTTACTGCTTGTCCACCTTCAAGCAACCAACAGAAAGTCCCTGAGCACCTGTGCCTTGGGAATACCATTCAGGCAAGGGGTGCAATGACCCCTGAGGCAGATGCTCTGTGTCTGTTTAGGGTCTGAGTCATTTAATGTCGCTTTTTCTCAAAGGTGATCAGTTCCTGGGACAGAGAGGAAACACATGCCCCTGCTCAGGAGGAGCATTAAAACTGGCCCAGAAGAGCAGGTGAAGCAGAAGGCATCGTGCCAAGCCCTGGCTCTGCTCTTCAGCATGCTCATGTCCACTCAGGCTGTGCCTCCATTTCCTTGGTTGTGAATGGGGTCTGACAGAAGTCAGGCACTTAAAATAGCACCTGGTGTGTGGCCCTGCACCAGCAGGCACGAAGACTTGCTCCAGCAGCAATCTCTTGGGCTGGCATGGGCAAAGACAGCAGGGTGAACAGTGGCTTGTATTCTATGAGTGACAGGAAGATATAACACCCCAGCTGTGACCCTCTGCCCTTTCCCAGTGACCTTAGGGATATGTTTGCACCACCGCAAAGCTCAGCTTCCTTGTTGGCAGGGAGGGTTGGAGAGGGGGTCACAAGTGGGGTGGCCTTGGCCAGGGTGGACACCTGAGCTTAGACACAACCCTGTGAGTCACACGCAGCAGGAGGGCCAGCTTGCTTGGCACTCCCTGGCTGGCAGGCCCTCACTCCCCTCCCTTCCCCTCCTGGGCCTTGCTTTCTCTCTGGGCCAGAGGCTGCTAGAGGCCTTGAGCCCCAGCTGCACATATTCCATGGGCCTGCCATTGTGACATGATTGCCCTGTTCCTTTCTGTTTGTTTTCTTAACGTGGAAGGATTGAGGGTCAGGAGTGGCTCAGGTGGTGGCAGAGGAATACCACTGGACTCTAAAATGAGCCAGGGCCCATGAGAGCAGTCAGGTAACCTTCTTGTCCTAAGGGATGCCGAAGTAAAGGCTTTCACTCTCACTTTCTAGATCTGCTTCCCTTGTCAACCTTTGGGGGCCTGCCTAGGAAGCTTCAGCATTCAGAGCCCCACAAACCAGAAGGCCAAGGCCCTGAGCATCTTTCAAGCTGCCCACAAGAGCCACAGAACTCCGGGCTGGGGCACAGCTCCGTGGGAGTGCTTGCATCCATGCACAGGGCTCTCTTGCTCTTGCAGGAAGGGGTTAAAAACCCCAAAAGAAGCTGTAGTACCTGCCCTGTGCTTTAGATGCTGTGGGCCTTTGGGTTTTCTTTTCTGCTTCTTCCTTTCCCATGCTAGGAGTGGGATTGAGTGCCTGGCACATACTGGAGGAGCACTGTAGCAGTTGTACTGGGTCACATGTTAGCTTCGGTTGGCGAATCTGGAAGCCAAGATGCCACCACCTCTGTTCCCTGTAACTGGCTCTGTGAAGGAAATTGAGGCTTGGCTGAGCTCAGGCACAAGGTAGTCGGGTCCAGAGATTCTGTGACTCCTGTACCCAGCCACTTCTGTTTCTTGTTTTATTGCTGTTTAAGCAACATATACACATGCTTGGGCCTTAGGTGTCCTTCTGAGGGGGCTGGTACTGGTAATTCACCCCAGGACCTTTATACGCTGAGCTATGATCCCCACCTTTTTGTTTGTCTGAAATTTGAGATATGGCAGCTGAGTTGTTAAGTTGTCCAGGCTGAGCTTGATCTGTGATTCTCCTGCCTCAGCCTCCCAGAGTGTGAGGATTATAAGTATGTGCCACCACTCCCAGCTGCCTTAACTATCTTTAGTTTTTGGGTTTTTTTGTCTTTTTTGAGACAGGGTCTCACTATGCAGTTCAGGCTGGCCTTAAGCTCACTTTGTAGTTTAGGCTGGTCTCGAACTCACAACAATCCTCCTGCCTCAGCCTCCCGAGTGCTGGGATTACAGGTCTGAGCCACCATGCCCGGCTCTTTAGTTTTTTTGTGCCTGACAATTGTGGGTGCCTTTGTAATCCATGTACTGCTTTGTAAAGGCAGATAGAGAGCTTGTCTCTCTGAGTAGTTTTATTTAGTTGGGCAGCCCCTCCTTCTCTGCTTCTGCAGCAGTTTATCCCCTGCAGCCATCAGAGACATCTTGAAAACAGGTTCAGTCTCCCCTTCCTCGGCATTTTTGCCTCTTTCTTTTTATGGTACTGGGAATCAAATGTGTGTCCCTTTAAAACAATTCATTGCCCCTGGTTTTGGCAGAGTGGTTTGGGCTGTTTTTCAGTAACATCACTGGTAGGTCTTTTCTCCTGTCGACCATGTTCTCGGAGGTGGGCTTTGTCTTGACTGGATATCTTACACGTGCCAGAGTGTAATGGTTTTATGTGTGCTTGAGATGCTGGCATCCATGAGATGGTGAGGCCCCCAGCCTTCTCACAGGCAATGAGGGGCATTCTAGAGCATTCACACATTCCCCAGAAGCTGTGGGACATTGTGACCTAGGCTGCAGTTGGGGTTCCTGTCTCATGACCTCAGGTAGCAGGTGACAATACCTTCTTCAAGCCTATGCCCGTGCCTTCACATCGGTGCTTCCTGGCACTGGGGAACCCCACTGCAGCTGATGCTTACTCTGAGTGACCAGTGTGCCCATGGGCCCTGCTCCAAACGCTTTACATCTGTTCATCTCTGGTTCTCAGAACGTCCTCAAAAGTTTGCAGGCCCTAAGAGAGCCTCAGTAGCCACGGCTCCCTGGTTTGCTTTTACATGTGAGGAAAGGGCTAAGGACCTTGCTCAGTGGTAGAGTACTTACCCAGCATAAGAGAGGACTGGAGTTCAGTTCATGAGTCAGGAAACACCAAAAGGTTGGTGCCAGGGTTGGGATGGGAACCCAGGTTTGTTGTTGTGGCCTCTTTTAGCCTTCAGTTGCTCTTCAGGTCAGCGTAGCATCAGGCATGGAGGAGGGGCCCATCTGAGGCTTGTCTCCCTGACCCCATCCTTGTCCTGTGTCACCACTGGCTATGACAGACTCTTGGTCTTTCCTTCATCCTTGCAATTCCAGCATCAGGCAGTGTTTCTCCCTCTGGCCTGTGCCACATCTGGAGTCACATCTGTGAGGCAGCCTGAGGTGGCTCCAGGGCAAAAAGCAGCCCTTCTGACTCAGAACATTCTGTTTTCTGGGCTGAGAGGCTGGCCCTGGAGCTCTTAGGGAGCTATGAGGCCTCACTTGCAGCCATGGAGCCCTTTTCCTCTGGGCATGGGGTCTAAACCCATATACGAGGGCTGGTAAGATAGCTCAGTGGACTAAGCACCTGCTTTGGCACGCATAGGGTCCAGGGCTCCATCCTAGGTCCTGGTCCTGCTCCCAGGGGGTGCTGAGCGAGTGACCGAGTCCAGCTGTGGTGGTGCACTCCGTTGATCCCAGCGCTGGGGAGGCTGAAAACAGAAGGCTCACTACAAGTCCAAGCTGCATAGTGAGACCCTGTACCAAAGACATAAATGAAAAACAAAAACCTTCCAAGATGGGCCTAGGTGATTGGGGCTCACCTGCTGTCCGTCTCTGGCCCACTCTCCCCTCCCCACGCTTGTGTCTGCTGAGGCTGCCTCACTTGTCTTCCTGTCTGTTCTCACTAGGTCTCTTGGGAGCTACCTCTGGTCCTTGGTGGGGAGACCCCTGAACAGCTGGGCAACCCCAGGGCCCCCGTGCTGCTCCACAACACCCCTCCTCCTATCTCAGCCTCTCAGGCTTGTGCTGTGGGCCTCGGGAGCCAGGCAGCAGCAGCAGCTCCTGCAGTCACAGGCTGTGGAGGCCCTCCATGAGCCCTCTCCACAGCCGGACAGGATCCGTCATCTCCCTATAAGGGGGAAGGCCTGGGCTCTGTGTCATTCCCAATGCCCCAAGCATCCCAAGCATGGCTTCCACAGCCTTCCCAGCTGGACTATCTTGTACCCCTAAAGACTGGGGTGCATTCTGGTGGATCTTGGACCAGCTGCTGGGTCCCCAAGTTGTGATGGGGTTCAGGGTGGCCTAGAGGTGGTTGGGAACCTTCTCCAGGGCTCTGCCCAGCAAATGCCTGAGTGGGCTGCTTAGTGCTCCATAAATCACAGCTTTGAAGTCTCTGCTGGAGAAGAAAGGCCAGGCTTGGGAGGAGCGGAGCTAGGGGGGCTGCGCTCAGGTTTTGTTGCCTTGCCCTCCCCCTTTACCATAATTATCCACTAAGCTGTACATTTGCAGGGCTGCTGAACCCAGGAGCACATCTGCTGTCCCTTTTGTAGCCCACAAAGCTGGGGCCTGGCAGCAGCTGATTAACATGGAAGGGGAGGCATTTGCATGTAATTGCCCCAAGTGTTCCTTTCAGAAAAGCCAAGTCCTTTCTTTGTCTTGTCCTTCTATTTTGGGGTCTCTCTGCCACACACCCCACAATGAGGCTCCTGTTCTGGCCTGCAGGGAAGCCTTCAGGCTCTTGTGGACTAGCCCTCTGAAGGGATCCCCTGGACCCTTCCAGCTGCTGACTTGAAGATGCCTGTTGGTTTCTGAGGTTTGGGGTATCCCCTAGGGAACTTTCCCCTGCCCACAGTCACCCCAGAGGCAGCCTGGCCTCAGCACTGCTACCAGTGTCTCCTTCACTTAGACTCAGCCAGAGTTGAGGGTAGGGGCTGCTGACAGAAAACCTTGGAGGGCGGTGTCACTGTCCTGTCACTCAGTGGTTTCAGGATTTCTTCACACCTTTTGGGAGCCTTAATTCATGTCTTCTCCTGAAGTAGAGCTTTGTGAGTTGCCCAGAACTCGCCATCCCTGGATGCCAAGCAGCCCATTCGTGCAGAGGTGGTTCTTCATTATATTTTCAACATAGTAAAGGCTAATATACTCAAGCCCTAGGCTTCCCACCCTTGCTTTAAGAAAGCAGACTCCTCTCCCCTGGAGATAATGGCATACTGCTGTTGGGGTCCCCTGGGGGTATTTGAAATGGTCAGAACATGAGCTGTCACCTGTGAAACTTAAAGTGAAAAATGAGGGGCCTGAGGTTCACACTCAGTGGGAGAACCCCCTCCCCCCAAAACACAGAGATTGATTCCAGGACCAGGGCCTTGTGTGTGAGCCTTTTCTGTCCACCCTGCAGCAGATGGCCACCCCCTGCTGTTAGGGTGGACCTCCAGAGGATTCCAGGCCACCTGGGGAACCAAGCCAGATGCCTGGCTGGTTGTCAATCCAGAGTTCTCTCTGGTTCTCCTGCCTTGGCCCTGCATGACCTAGGGACCTGGGACTTGAGACCTGGGTTGATACCAGCGCCAGTCCTGCCTTGTGCCATGAGCACTGGGTGTGTCCATCCTGACAACAGCCTGAGCCGTTTGTCCTTTTCTTTTTCTACATAAAGCTGAGGCTTGGTGGGAATGGGGAGGGTCATGGCTTATAGTTGGCTGGGGCCCCTGCTGTACCCAGGTCGATGAAGTCTAGCGCTGGGCTCTGGAGTTTCCACCTGACCTTGGCCTGCCAGGGTGGAGGGAAAGGGCTCTCCAGAGTGGTATGCCCACAGTGAAGGCCAGTAGCCCATGCCTGCTGGGAACAGCCTTGCTTTGGGAGACGCCACCTGCCCCTCCTCCATCTGGGGCTGTTTCCATCATCCTCCCCTACCAGCAGGCTCCAAAAGGGTGACTGAAGGCTCTGTATAGGGCCTGTCTGTCCAGGCAGGGCCCAGCATGGCTGGAGGGGATGCCAGGCTCCCCCGCTGTGGGGTCTACTCTTGTCTAGTCGTCTCTACTGCACAGGGTAGAAACTCGGCCCACTCAGGAAGGTGTGACCGTGGAGCAGCTTGCCTTTCCCTGTGCACTGCAGCAGCCTTCCCTTCGGCTCCCCATGCACACACGCATAAATCTCTCCTCTGCTTAAAGTTATTCACACTCAGACAATGGGCAGGGAGTGTGCAGAGGGAAAGGACTCCCTTCCCAGAAGCAGCCAATAAAGTCACTGTATTGTTTCTATATCAGCCCCTCCCCCCTGCTCCCTGTGCCCCTCTTTTTTGGTCCTATGCTCATTTTAACTTAGCAGTGTCTACAGATTGAAAGTGATTTCAACAGTATTACTTACTATTTGGCCTATTAAAAATTTCTCCTTAGTACTCAGATTCTCTGTGCTGGTTGTTCAACTTCCGTACTATAGAGAGAAACTGTTTACTCTATACCAAACTGGTCTCAAAAGTACTGCATTGAAAATGAACCAGTGACTGTTTTTCTTCTTTAAAAAAATTGATTTCACCAAAACATTATGAAAACAGTTTGCAGTGTATTAATTTATCAAATCCATCCTGTCAAGGTATCTTAAAACTGTCTCATTGATATTTGTACTTCAATAAAACAAAAATAAAAATAATAATAATAATAAAAATTGATTTCATGTACTCAGTAGGCTGAGGCGGGAGGATTGCTACAAGTTTAAAGCCAGCCTGAGCTCCATAGTGCAAAGCCAGCCTAAACTATATAGTGAGATCCTGTCTTAACACCCCCTATCCTTCCCCCACAAAAAAAGTGATTTCATTGGGTACACCTTCAGGCAGTCAGTATCTGTTGAGTTTCCTGCCACCTGGGTCTATTTAGGTCTTTATTTATTTATTTTTAAATATTTTTATTAGGTACAGGATCTTGCTACACAGCTAGGACTCATAGCAATCCTCCTGTCTCAGCCTCCCCAGCACTGGGATTGCAGGTGTGCACCACCATGCCTAGTTTTGGTAGCCAGCACTGTGCACCCAGGGTTCTGGGTCCAGCGTGATATGTGGCATGAGGGATTGAACCCAGGTCCTTGTGCTTGCCAGTGAGGCACCTAGACCACCAAGCTACATCTCCCTGCCCTCCTTAGGTCTTTAGATACACTGGCAAGAGGAGTTATATGAGATGAGGGCCCCAAGTGGATCTGGGGTCACTTCCCCTCAGAGTTGTCCAGACTTGATGTTGTGCTGGTCCGGGCTGGTGCCAGATGAGAGCCCTTGGTTGCTAGAGCTGTGGCTCCCTGTTCTGGGTGCCCAGGGAGGGGCTGGGATCACCTAGAGGACAAGGGTAGGCCGGAGGAGTCCAGCATGTCTTCATGGTCCTCAAATACCCGCAGGGAGGCAGGGTGACAGCAGCTGCTCCTGAGTTTCTCTAAGTACAGTGCATGGACCTGGCTTGGGTTACAGCAGAGAAGGAGGCCACATTATGTTAGGATTCCTGGGCTGGGAGTCATCTGTCTTGTCTCATGGCTGTAACAGGGTTGATTCCATTTATTAAGTGCTGTTATCATGGACTCCCTACAGGGACAGGATTCAGATGCCCATTTTATAGACATCTCCTGAGGCTGCATGAGGGCAGCTGCTGGGCGGTGATCAAGCTCTGCTGCCCTCCTCCTGACCTAGCCCAGTTCTAGGTTCATGTCCTCCGACCAGCACTCACCGTGGGGTGTGTCAGATTTGCCATTGCACAGATGAGGAAACTGAGGCCCAGGCCGTGCAGTTGGAGGTCCAGGCACAGTGCCTGTCATTTCCCCCCAGCAGGCAGCACCAGCCCCTGTTTTCTTTCTACCAGCACTGAACACTGATTCCTGCTAATCTGTGTTTTGGTGCCCTGGAAGCTCTCTGACTCCACTGCTGGCTCTGAGCTTGGGGAACAGGGCCTGGCCCTTGGGCTCAGTGCTGGGTCCCTGTCCCCACACTTGGCACAGACTGGCTGGTGGGCTCAGGAAGTTGGGTGTGGCATGGAAGGGTCACATTCTCTTTTACATGACTTTTCTCATTGTGGAATTTTCCTTTGTTTTTTTTTTTTTTTTTTTTTTTTTTTTTTTTTTTTTTTTTTTTTTTTTTTTTTTTTTTTTTTTTTTTTTTTTTTTTTTTTTTTTTT
>PVKA01031988.1:7348-25841 GCA_004027165.1 Ctenomys sociabilis | reverse complement strand
CCAAGAGCTGGGATTACAGGCACGTGCCACCAAGCCCAGTCTCAATTGCCCTCTCAGGGCGACCCAAGGGACAGGCCTAATGATCAAACCCCTGCTTCCTGTGCCTGCATGAAGGTGCTTTAATCCACTGAGCTGTACCTTTTAATAAGCATTGAAATCAGGTATTGTGCATCCTTTGTTACTCTTTTTCATTTTTCTACTTGTTTTCGACAACACTAATTCCTTCGGATTTTTATACATATTTTTGTATTAATTTCTTAATTTTGATCTGAACCTCAGGACATTGATTAAAATTCATTCAACTGGTAAACTTAGAAATATCAATATTTTTAATAATATTGATGCTGTAAAACTCACGGTTATTATATACAACATATATTTATTTAGATTGATTTGCATATTTCCCATTATTCTCTTTATATATTTACATATATGCAGTTTAAATGTTTTAAATTTTATGTTTTCTACCAAATGACCCAAATTTTCTCATCAAAGAAATTGTGGGAGCACAGAGGAAAGTGATCAACGATGGAGAGTGTGTCTAAGAGGAGTCATCTAGAGAGAAAATATTCTCATTCACAGAGAGCAAACTGGTCAAGCAATGTCAGTGACTCATCCACAGAGTTGACAGTGAGAAAAGATCTACACACTGCTGTGCAAGGTTTGCGAGTAAATCCTGAGGGGATTTGACTGACCTTGGCAGATACAAAAGTTATACTTTTTGTCATAAAGGTCTTACTTTATCTTCATCTTAACTATCCAGCAGAAAATTATAAAAATGAGGTATAAAAAGTAAAGAAGAGTTTTCTACCAAAGCGTTTCTATATTTTATTTCACTATGGTAATATGTATTGAATGAATTATAATTTTCATATTCATATAATTATGTTTGTATTCTATATTGACTTTGTAGCTTGTAATATTGTGTGTCAATTTTATTTTCTTTCTAGTAAGAAATTTATAAAGACTATTTCTTGAAATAAATACAATGTAACATAAAAGATGCATTCTTTCTAAGGGAGAATTACTTTCTTCACCTCATAAGGAGTAGATCTCATTTGCTGTATATGTGTGAGCCTTACAATGGCTCTTCAGTCCTCCATGTGTAAATAATTCTATTCTGAACAATATGCTTAAAATTAACTTAAAAGCTCAGTGCTGTCTTTTCTGTAATCTGTTATTTCAGTATTAATACATTTAGTTTTGTCCTCTTAATAAAAATATAACTCAAGATGAGTATGTTTCTATTTTTCACACTGCTTTCATCAAGCAACCATTCATCATAGATTTTAATTCTCTGATATTCATCCTACATCTTCATTTCACTCTTATTTATTGGATCCTTCTGTCATTTTCCATACTTATAATTTGAGACATCTGTATTCCTTTGCACAAAGCAGATATAAAGCATTAAATCAAAACATCATAAATGTTCTCATCTCCATAAAATATGGACACATCTCTTTCCTTATAAAATTCTTCTATAATGCATATTGATAAATTAAATTTATTTAATTGAACCAGAACTTCCTTAGCTAATTTTAGATGAGCTTCAAAAATCAATAACTATTAAGGTAGTCAGCATTATGAAATTAAATTTTCATTAAAACATTGATCGAAATTACTTATTATCTATAAATTCTGTTTTGATAAAATAATGACATGGCTTAATGAAATAACATTGAACATGATGGAATGCCTGACCTTAAGAACAGAATTTGCATTGCAAGTTGTCAAACACCTCACCAAAAAATATGTAAGTGCATTTTATGGGATTCACTGTAATGAATTTGAGCAGACAGCCATGACCAAAATATGCGAGTATAGCATATCCTTAATTATTCTGTGTTAAGAGAGCGCTCTGTCAAAAGTTAGCCACATTAGGTACAGGGGAGATAGCTCAGTGGAATAAATCCTTGCCTGGCAAGTGTAAGATCATGAGTTCAACCAGTGGTACCACCAAAAAAAAAAAAAAGACCAGGGAGATGGCTCAGTAGAATAAGTGCTTCCCTGGCAAGTGCAAGGGCCTGAGTTCCATCCAGTTCTGCAAAAAACAAACAAACAAACAAAAAAAGAAACAAAAAACAGCCACGTTATCACCCATAGGGTCCCACAGTTTCCTATTCACAGACTCAGCAGTCATACCAGCTTCACACACTCCTACAACCTAAAAGAATTTTTATATCTTTTTCATTTAGAAATTCTCTCTTAGCTCTCCAAACCCAAGATCCACTTTCAAGGAAGGGATCTTCCTTTCTTGAAAGTTAGTGATATTCTAAATTCAATGATTTGGATGTTTTGTTTGTTCAAGTTTTGCAGTGTTCTTAAGCAAGTTTCTTTCTGCTCTGACCAAGTATAGATATCAGTCTTTGTCATCCACAACCACAGTCTGTCAATGAAACAATCATTGCCTTTTTCTTTCTTCCTCAGTCAAGTTATGGAAGATTTTAGTAGTGTATCTGTATCAGGGAAGTTACAGGGAAATTCACTAGCACAAAATATGTTATGCATGCTTTGTAGTCATGGGATGAATTTTTGACTGCCAGTGAAAAAGCTTTTACAGGCACTGTTTTCCTTTTATGACTTTCCTTCCGTTACGTTTCTTCCCTTCAAAATCAGGAGAATTTTTCAATCCTGAGATACGGATCTTTATCCTTTCTACAGGTCATGTTTCTAGGCTGATCTCACATTTTAGTTAAGGTCATTTTCTACATTTTAGAATGATAAAATATAAATATTTTAACTTATGTCACCCCAGTTTAGAATGAATGCATAAATAAACACACAATTTTTTACAGGTATCCATTACCCTGTATGACAAATAAAATGAAATAATTCCAGCATGCTTCAAGTAAAAACATTGAACTTAATTTATGGAAAAAAACAAGTTTTGTGAAAATCAAAATTATTTTAGATAAGACAAAATATTGACCCAGTTTTTCTAGAAACATACTGTAAAAGGCTGTTTATCTTGTACTTTCCAAAATATAACAAAAAAAGAGATTTTTTTAGGTTCCATATCAAATCTGTACTTCATAATCTTGAAAGATAATTGGAATTCTAATTGTATCTTTAAAACTATTGATGTCAAAGATGCACTATATGCTAAACAGAACTCTAGCTGACTCCACTATTCTTTCTGAGCTTATGTATACAAACAGTAGAGCTTTTTCTTAATATCTAGATAAACTCCATGCATGTGGTGAGGTAAGTCTCCTGTTACTGGATTCCTTTATAGATGAAGAGTACAATAGGTGTGCTGATGAAATTAAGGCCACCTTAAGTCGTAAAATTATTCTGATCTAATTGAAATTGATCAAGTGAATCTTTTTTAAGGAGGATCTATAGGTCAGATACAGATGAAACATGCTATCTTGTTGACACTGAGGAAACACACTGCTATGCTATGGAAGGTGACACATGGTAGAAAATGGTGCTTACCCTGCAAGACTTGAGGGATTCAATCCAACAATCACACACAGCTGAATTATTCCAGCAGCCAATGAGCTTGTAAAAGAGGTATGAGCTTCAGATCAGAGCATAGATCTGGTTGTCATAAAGATTTTACCTTTCCAAAACTCTGAGTAAAGAAATCAATTAACCCATGTTTTGACAATGGAGACTGTTACATAACATATTTATGATGCATTCATATCATAACTTCATGGTAATTTCTTATGTAAGTGCATAAATCTAATGAATGCTCCTAGACTGAATTTATATGGAAACAGGCATGAGATTCACATTTCTTTAAAAGTTTCATATGATTCTAAAGTCACCAAGTAAAAAAAACACTTATCTAGACCTTTTATGCATCTTTTTGAATAATGTATGAAATAGATTATTTTCTCATATTGTTTCTTATGGAGTTAGAGTTTTCAAGTAAGCTTCCATCTTTGTTATCATTTCAAATAGCAATTTTTCAATTATTCTTTGATTTCTCTAGTGGAATGAAATCTTGGGCATCAGCATTATCTTTTGCAGATACATGTGTCAGCAACTATTATCCACTATTGAAAGAGAAGTTGAAAGAGACCTTAGTTAAGTCATATGAATAGTTTTTCATAAATATTTTCTTTATGCCTATATAGGAGAAAAGAATTTCAAAGGATTGTCTTCCACTCTGAACAGCAATATCACTTCTAAATGTTTGTAAACTGTCTTTTTAAAATATCTTTCCAAATAAGCTAAGTGGGAATTGAATTTTTGTATTCAAGTGTAAATCTGTAGAATATGAGTGATTTAAATTTTCAATTTTGTTCTTGTGAGTTTCCCAATGAAATATTCTGCAATGGAAAGACTCAATTCATTATGACTAGTCTAGTTCATAAAATTATGGCTTTTTTCAACAGCACTCTTCCAAATAACATTGAACAGTGATTCTAAAAGTTTATTCTTGGGATTAACAACATCGACATCACCTAGGAACTTGTTACAGTGCAAGATTTTCAGTTCCAATCTATATCTACTAAATCAGAAACTGTGAAGAAGGCAAGACACAATATTTTGTAAAGACAACTACAGACAATTCTGCTACATGTAAATGTTTGAGGATACTTAGCATAGGCTATGCAGAAACTGATATATATTTACAGTCTCATCCCAGAAAAATTTTTGCCTTCCATACCCTAGAATACAAATATAATTTTTACAAGTTACTCTATTTCTGTCTCTAAACCAAGATTAAACAAGATTTCAAAAAGAAAATACTTAAAGGAAATAGCATGAAAGATCATTGCATAATACTTTCTTTTTTTTCTATTTTTTAATATTTTTAATTAATTTTATTGAGAAGGAAATAGCATTGAACAGGTTCAAAACAGGTTACTAACAAAGTTACAATAATTACCACATTGTATATTGTTGTCCTTCATAGTAGTTATTCACAGTACAAGATGCAGAAATGATATCTTGTCTAAACACTATTAGTACAAATCTTTCTTCTCATTGAACTAAGAGAAAGTAGTTCTATATCTATCCTAAATATTTTGTGTATACAGAAACACATAATTTTTTCAGTACAAATGGTTCTTCATTTATATCCCTTTTTTGGTTTAGTTTTGTCAGAGATGGGCATTCCACTGCCATTCAAAAACTGTAGGTATGTGGATTCAGCAAAATAATCCAATACAGTCCAGTAGCCCATAATAGTAGCAGAATATACATAGGACTGGCAATTTCAGAAGTTGTTGACTTGAGCTTTTACAGCTCAACATATTAATAGGGCTTTATTTTTATACCTAGTGTTTTGCATAATACTTTCAATATTCTTTAATATTCATCTATATTCTTGGCCACTTACTTATATTACATCAAAGTAGCCACAATCACTCATCATAGTTTTTCTTTATTTGAACTTATAATAATGTTAGTCTTCATACAAATGTCTTCATAGAATGCTTAGAAAGTCTACAAAGGGAAAAAGGAAGATATAATTCCACTAGCATATTCTTTTCCAGGACTCCATTTGCTCAATTTCATTCAACATGCTTCTTTTTTTATTCCAAATTTCCTACCCATTTTGGCCTTGAAAAAAATTATGAGGCAAGCAGATTAAATATGGTTATTTTTCCTCTTCCTTACTGCTACTCACATAACTGTTTTTTTGTCTATTTCATGTTACTCATATAACCTGATTTTTACTGCAAATTTCCTTACAAACAAACTTCTGTACATTTTGGTGACAAGAAGCATCCTTTTTTCCTAGAATAACCTCTCACAGACAACCAATAGATTGCATGTGCACAGTCATTAAATCTTCCTATTTTTCTCCAAGTTCTTCAGAATAGAAACCCTGAAAAAAGAATAATAATATTTTATGGGTGGAAGGTTAAGAGACTGTTTGAATTCCAAGGAGATAAAGAATTTGTGAAAGTGAACCAAGACAACAAAAAAAAAGCAAGTCCAAGATGAAACATTATCACTTTGGTCATGGTTTCCATGTAAATGTACCCAGACTATTTACTGAAAGGCTGTACGGAAATAATGGATCTTGAATTACTTTATGGGAAGAAGAAAATGGTAAGGTTTATCTAATAAAACCATTTTGTTTACTGCATCATATTGATTCAGGCTTAATATAGAAAACATCAACTTTCTGTTTCAAGGTTGTATTATTGAGTGTGATGGTTGATACATTGTGTTAACTTGAAAAGTTTAAAAGCTTAACCAACTGATTCAGCAGGAGGTCATGACTTTTTAAAGATCCTGAGCTGCAACAGGAGGCCATGGAGATGGGGTAGGTCTAAAGGATCTAGCTTAGGGTGGAAAGCATGGTTCTAATATACAAGGGAGGAAAAGTAGCTTGCTCCCTTTCTTTTTGCCTTTGCTGCTTTTGCTGGTTTTTGCTGCCTTGCAGTTCTGACCCTGTGCTATGCCACCCTACCTTGGAACCAGATAATCATGGGCTGAGACCTCAAAAAAAAAGAGAAATACCTTTCCTTCTTTCTTTAATTTTTGGTGTCGGGATATTTTCCCCAACAATAAGAGAAAAATAATCAAGACAATGGGCTTCCACAGCTATCACTATAAAAGTCAAATTTATGCAGTCATGCTGCAGGAAATTATCTAAATCCAGAATGCGGGCCAGGCAAATATCTCCGGAGAGATATCTGGCTGCAAGTAGGGGATGGGAGTTCCATCTCAAGGCCTGTTGTGCTGGCCCTACCCCTGGGGCACACTGAAAGGGCAATTGAGCCTGGATGTGGTAGTGCATGCCTATAATTACAAGACTTGGGAGGCTGCAAACAGAAGAATCACTACAAGTCTGATCTAGTAGTGAGACCCTGAACACCCTGTAGACCTTTCCCTAAAATACATAAATAAATTAATAAATAAATCCAGAATGAGTAGGACAAGCAATAAAATGCATGGTATGTAAAACTTAAATGTCCAAGTTCTGGTGGTAGTACCTCTAAGACCATGTGGAAACCTAGCCTCTCAACCTTTGAAAGCTGATACATCTGGCAATCTTAGGAAATGTTTCTGAGATCAAGATGGATAAAGCTCTGTATAAAGAGGCAGTCAAATTTTCAGATTGCAAATGTGGGGTGGAGACAAATGCCTAAGAGAAATTATGGGTTGTTTCTTAAATTGGGTAAAAGCATTTTATGTTCCCAAACTATTTTCACCCTGAGAGTGGAGGTAAAAATTCAGTCTTTGCCAGTTGTAAATTCCTAAAGAATTGTAAAGACTTTGACTCTTGCTGAGGCTGTAATAGATATATTTCTTCTTTTTCATTGGCCTTCCAAATTTGTATCACTCTCCAAGTATTTATTTTTCCTTTGGAGATTTTGCTTTGTACAATGAAACATAAATTTATCCTGAAGCCTTAAGTACTGAGTAGTCTTGCTCTTGCTGCATTAGTGTTGCTATAATTTTCCATTTATGCTAATATATATGTAGAGAAATAGAAGATATTTTCTTATGAAATCTCTGTGTAAAAGATATATCCTTTCATATTTTCACTATATATTAGCATTCTTGCTCTTCATAATTTCATGAACTGTTTCCACTTTTGAAATCAATAACAAGTTAGAAGCTGTAATTTAGGGGCTAGAATCATATACTACACACCAGAATCAATTAAAGTGATGAAGAAATTGGCTTGTAAGGTATCCCACCATTATTCTCAAACAAAGGTATTCTTTTTTATTTTATTTTTTCTTTTTTTGGTACTAGGGATTGAACTCAGGACCTTGTACTTGCCAGGCTGGTGCTTATACTCCAAAGCTATCTTCCCAGCCCCCACCCTCTTTTTACCACAAAGTATTCTTATAAATAGAGAAACAGCACCTCATGTTGGAATATAGAGTCAGAGCATACATAGTCTTTAATGTGTATTGCTATCCAACTTTCTAATAATTAGAAACATGTAAATTTCTAGTAGCATCAAGTGAAATATGGGTGCAGGGTGAGAAATAAGTTACTCTGTTATTTTGGAAAAGTAGCATAGTTATTTGTATTAGGGATTCCATCACAGCAAGAATAATTTGTAGTGTCTCTGGCAGCCTCTTATTTTTTTTTTATTATATTAAAGGTTTTATTTTTTTTTATTTTTTCCATTTATTTTTATTTTATTGAAATACAAATGTCAATCAGACAGTTTCAAAACACCATAACCATACAGAGTCGATGAAATAATACATTGCAAACTGTTTTCATAATGTTTTGTTATTGTACAAGGTGCATACATGATATTATATTTACAGGTTTTTATATAGCTGAATTATATCAAAGATTCAATAATTATTTACCTAGTGGATGACCATAGCACTAAAAGCCGACATAATATCCTGTCCAACCACCAATAGTGCAAATCTTGCCTCTCATAGAATTATGTAGAAGCACAGCATTATCTATCCCGTGGCTGGCAGCCTCTTATAAGGGAGTCCTAAAGTAGACACTTAGTTGCGGGAAGAAGCCATGCTTATACTATGCAATATATTAACTATAAGATACTAATAGCTAACTAAATTTAAAATAATGAAAATAAGTAAAACAGAAAAATTAATTTCTCAGAATCTCTACATATATTTTCCCTTGAGACAGGGTCTCACTACATTGCTCAAGCTGGTCAAGAACTTTTGATCTTCCTACAAAAAGTAATTGTCCATATTTTTCATGATTAGTAGATGTACATAACAGGTATCTATGATATTGAAGCATGGTAATTGATATTATCTCTATTTTTCCAGTGTCGTACTGGATTTCTTTGCTTTACACTGTAAAGCAAATAGTTCTTCAAAAAAGTGGCTACTGATATATTACTAAACCCTAAGAAGGACTGAGTTCATAATTGTGGGAAACTGAATTATATGATCAGAGTTGGTTATTAAATTGGGTGCAAAGGGCTAGGAAAATAGCTCAGTGGTATAACCACCTGCCTGGCAAGCGCAAGGTTCTGAGTTTAATCCTGAGTACTTCTCAGAAAGCACAAATAACATACTGATTTAATTTCTTATGTTTTCATACAAAATTGGGATTTTTGGATAATATACTAGTGCTTTATTATTAACTGACTATATTGGTACATTTTAGTTGTATGTGATGATCGGGACTCATCATAGGGAATTTTTATCTGTGCATATATCATTTTTTCCATTTACCTTTCCTTCAGTCCTTTTCCCCTCCTTACTTACAAAAGCAGAAGTGAAAAAAACCAAGAAAACATGTTAGTTCATTTAATGTTCAATAATTTTATGAGATTATTCTAATATTTTTGGTAGTTCCTAAATTATCATTATCTTCTAAAAGTGTTTCCATAAGATATTTGATGAAAAAAGAAAATCATGACACATTTTTCTATTCCTTTTGATAAATCAGTGCTATGAATAAATCATGTTTGAATACTAAAAATATTAATATCCTTTTATAAAACATGTGTACATTGAATAACAAGTCTCTGGGCTAAAAAAATTAAATTTAAAAAGTAGTAAATACCTCCTTTGTAGCAATGAGAACAATCTTTTATTTGAGCTGAACTTTCTAATGTAACTATTGAGATTCATTTCTTTGAAAAAAAAATAACCTAAACCTTATCATCCCCAAAGTTCTAAAACTGATTTTAAAAAAGCAACTTACAATGACAATAATGTTGGGACTGTATCTCATCTGAGAGTCTCAGTAGGGAAGAAAACCATTATGTTAGCTGTTGGCAGATTGGTTTAAGAAGTCGACCATGATATAAAACAATAACCTTCTACTATGCACTCAATCCCTTGTTCAAGAAATGCCACAAACCAGAAATTCCTAGGGAGTCCGTGAGATGTCAGTGGGAAACAAAATAAACAACAAATCCCCTAGATGTGATGTGACCCATATGTATCCATGTGTTTGTCTGTTATAACTGTAGAACTGCCAGTATATTCTGCATAAGATTATAAATATTCTCTTTCTCTTTTCTGTGAGATATTTGCAACAGAGAAAGGTAATTGAAATGTTTAATAATCTTTCAGAAGAGAGGATTTCTGACATAGAAATCTAGATTTTTATTTTCTTATTTCTTATATTTTTAATTATTTTTATATTTTCTAAGGGAAAATATAAAAATTTCCTTTACCTTGGGTTAGGATCCCTGCATTGCTAATGCTTGGATCCCAAACTTTTATCTTCAGTGTCTATGTCAGCACACTAATGTTCACTTAAAGAAAAACACTCACTATTCTCTGGCTGATGGCTTTATTTGGAACAAGATCAGTCTCTAAATTGAGCATGACAAAATGCTCAAGAAGTACTTTAAGAAGTAGCTATCAACTAATGATAGGCAGGCCACAGATCCTCAGTGGGAATGGCCTCTTATTGCTTGTACTAGTAATTACCTTATTAACAAGTAACTTATGGTATCTACCTCTCTTTTCTTCCTCTCCTATTCTCTAAATCGTTCCTTAGGCGCAATTCTAAAATAAAATGTGTTCCTGAAATTCTGGTTCTGGATGAAAACAAATTCAGGATTCCAGTGAGGAATTATGGAGCCCTATAGATAGAAAAAGATAATTCTTCTAGACCATGAGGCCCAGCATAAAGTACACAAACCCTATTGACAAATTAAAGCATCTCTTATGTAAACATTTATTATGGCTTTCAAAGGGAAAATATTCCACAAAATGAGGATGGGGCATAACCAACATTGGAAAGGAAGAGCTGCCTGTTTTTATCTCCTGCCAATATGGAATTCATATTTTATGAGATGCAATATGTATTTACATATGTGAGTCCAGAAAATTTAAAGTACTATTTTAAGTACCATTGCTTATTCTTTGCTTCCGTGCTATCTGAATCATTCTCCCACTTAATTCATTAATATATATTTAAAAAAATAACACAATATTTGTCTTCCAATATCCCTTAAACTTCATAAAAAGCCTTGGATAATTTATCTTAACATGTTGAAGTAACTGGGGGAACGATATATACTTGTGTATGTAAGCAGGATAGTTTGGACAACTCTGATATACATTTCTACTAGGCAGTAGATAATGTTAATTTATTTCATCTCCTTTTCGCATTTTTTCTCCTTTTTCTTTTTTCTTTTTTTTATTTTATTGAAGTATAAATATCAATGAGACAGTTTTAAGACATCTTAACAGGACAGATTCGATAAATGAATACATTGCCAGCTGTTTTCATAATGTTTTGGTGTTGTACAAGGTGCATACATGATATTATACATACAGACATTATTATAGAAGAAGTCTCTTATCAGTAAATTAAGAGAGCATATATGTTTATGTATCTTATTTTTTATACCTGAATTATATCAAAGATTCAATAATTAATACTTTCTACCTTGCTATATTCCTAGTGGTTGTCCATAGTAACAGAAGCCGACAAAATATCCTGTCCAACCACCATTAGTGCAGATCTTGCCTCTCATAGAATTATATAGAAGCAAACCATTATCTATCCCAACTGTACTGTCTATACACACACATCATGATTTTTTCTTTCTACAACCCTTCCTTTGTCTACACCTGTCAAAAGTGGGCACTCCATTGACATTCAACTAACTTAGGTGCTTGAACGTGACACCACAGTCCAACCCAGTCCAGCATTCTACAACCATAGTGAGTTACTCAACGAAATTGTTGACCATAGAAATTTACAGCTCAGCTTAATATTATGGCCTCACGATGTATACTTCATTTTTATACTTTTCTGCTAGATGGTTAAGACCTAGGTAGATCAAGACTTATATGCCAATACATGAACTTTATATTTCCTATG
Source organism: Ctenomys sociabilis (assembly GCA_004027165.1). Classification (NCBI taxonomy): domain Eukaryota; kingdom Metazoa; phylum Chordata; class Mammalia; order Rodentia; family Ctenomyidae; genus Ctenomys; species Ctenomys sociabilis. The sequence goes on along the minus strand of PVKA01031988.1, from coordinate 14,117 downwards.
TGGTCAGTGAAGTCCTCTCAGGGTTTATCTTGTAGTCCTGTACATTATTCTGTAGTTCCTTTGTCTGTGGCATCCATGTGGATGAGTCACGGCCAATGCTAACTAATAAGCAATCAGACAGAGGACTACTGTCTAGAATTTATAAAGAACTAAGATATAACAGGGCACAGCTTCTCTAGTGGCCTTCAGTACGTTATTCTTGTGCTGGATTTCTGAGATCTTGACTATTATATGTCTCAGTGTGTTTTTATTTGGGTTGAAGTTATTTGGCGTTCTGTATGCTTTGGTTACCTGAATGTCAGATTGTTTCCTCATATCTGGGAAGATTTATGCTATTACTTCTGCCTATATTGTTGTATATCATTTGCATTGACTTCTTCTTTCTAATTGATGTCTATTTGTCTCTCATAGTTCATCTCTGCATTGTCTTCTAGGTGTTGAATTACTTTTTCCTGCATCATAGTTGTTTTTTAAAGATCCTTTTTCACCTTTTCACTAGCTGCGCCAGCATCTTCAAGATCTGAAACTCTGTCTTTGCTTTCACTCAGTTTTGTATACTCGTGATTGCGATTTGAAGTTCTTCTATATCTCTTTGATTCTGCTTCATGCGATCTATTTATTTCCTGTATTTCTCATTCAAGGAATCTGTCATATTTCTAATGTCTTCTATTTATTTTATCAATGTCTTCTTTATTGGTAGCTATTAATTCTTTTACTGCAGAGGTTTTTTTTTCCAAATTGGCTTACCTCCATTTGATTCTTTAGTTCAGATGCTATGAATTCAAGGATTTCTTTTTTTATTTCAGAAATTATTTCTTCTGTGAGTTCCTCTTTGCCTTTTTGCTGTTGTTTCTTTGCTTGTCATCCTGTTAATTCATACGTTTCAGCTGGACAAGTTCTCTGTACTTGTTCCGGGTGGGCATTGCATTTCTCCCATACGTTTCTGGCTTTGATTCTTTACTTCAAGTGCTATGTATTCAGAAATTTCTTTCTTTATTTCAGGCATTAATTCTGGTCTGAGTGCCTCTAAGTCTTTCTGCTTTTGTTTCTTTGCTTCTGACTCTGTTAATTCATTCATTTCAACTGAGCTAGTGTCTTCTGCACATGTCTTGGGTGGGCTCGATGCCTGAGATTGCATTTTGCTCCATGTGTTTGTCATTTTGTATAGCACTGACCTCTTACCTTTGGTACAGTTATAACCTTAGCATGCAGTGAGATTCAGGTGCACATCTATTTCCTTTGAGTTTATGAAGTAATGTGTGGCCTGGATCCAGCTGTTGTGTTCAACTCCTTTTTTGCTGTAGCCCTTCTGGCACAACTGTGAGACAGTGGTTCCCCTCTGTTGTGCCCATGGCCCAGGGAGCATGGGAGAGTGCTGAAGCTTTCCCACACACTCACTGGCCTGTGCTGAGTTGGATCAGGGGCCAGAAGATTCCTCAAATTTCTCACTCAATTGGCGGGCTTGGGGCGGGCACTCCAGAGAGTTGCAGGGGTCACAGTGGGTGCAGTAGAGAATCTTACTCATTTGGACGTCTGAGTTTTGCTCTTCCTGGCAGTGCAGGGAAGCTGGAAGTTTTCCCATACACACACTGGGATGGGCTGTGTTGGATTAGGGCCAAGAGAGTCTCAGAAATTCTCACTCGCTTGGCGGGCTTGGAGGCATGGTGTCTGTGGAGTTGCAGAGGTCACCATGCGGTGCAGTAGAGAGTTTCACCCACGAGGGTGCCTCAGTTACACTCTCTGCTGCTGTTGAGGGCGGTGCGTGGAGAAAGGTATTAATTCTTTTCTTTAAGTTTTGTTTTATTTTATTGAAGAGCAAATACCAATGGGACAGTTCCAAATCAAATCAACAGGACAGATTCAATAATTAATACATTGCATATTATTTTCATAGTGGTTTATTGTTGTACAAGGTGCATACATGATATTCTACTTACAAACAACATTAGAGCAGATATCTCTAATCAATGAACTAAGAGAATATAGCTGTATACTTTACTTGTGCAGTTATAACATTAGTACCTACCAATATTCTTATCCAAGAGAGATTATATGGTTAAGGCAGTTGTAGTTTATATTTTATTTACAGAACTACAATTAGGAACACTAATATTAACAGTTGACATACTTTTGTAGTTAATGGCTTTGTATTTTAGACAGTAATAGCAAACATTTTTATCTGTATACCTGAGCAGATATTAAATTGGGTATTTGTATTTAAGTTAGTTCACCTAAGTTCTGTATGATTATCTCCCCTTGGTGCATCCGGGATCTTCCAGGCAGACTACCTCATTCTGCATACCTTTTGCCTCCTCTCTCAGTCAAGCAAGAAAAGGGGAGGATCCTTTTATAGACCTGGGTCTAGCAAAGCGTCTTAGCTTAACAGGTGTAGATTTAGGGAATTTGAATTTGTCTGATGTGCTTGACTTGGGTCTAGCTAATGTGCTGAGCTTTTCCTGGCTGCATACCTTGGATGGGAACCTGCTGTGCCCCTCTGGCAAGATGTTCTTCTTTTGGATTAGCTTGGTGTTTCTGGTCCCTAGTCTCTCTACAGGGACTGCAGCTGAAGAGTTTCACCCCAGGCATGTATGCATGGCCTAGGTTGGGTCTAGAGGGATCATGTAGGTGCAGCAGAGTGGAAACTCTCCCAGTTCCTGGATTTTTGATTTGATGTTGGTCACTAATTTTTCTATGTTATCTATTATGAACTTAAATATCTCTTATGTTCATTTCTCTTTCTTGTTTCAATTTTACAACTAATTTTGACATTTTCTTATATATTTTTATTTGTATTTTTTCTTCTTCTTTTTTTCAAAAAGATTCTATTAATGTTTCCTCAAACACACTGGTTCTTTGTTCTGCCTGGCCTTCTGATTGTTTCATCAAACATACTGTTAATTTGTGCCATCTTGTTGTTGATTAGTAGCATTTGTTTTTAATTCCAAAGTTCTGCTTCTCTGGTAAAATTAGCTATGTATCTTTACAGGCTTACCATGAAAGTGTTAAACACATTTAGCATATTTATTTAAAATTCGCTCTTTATTAAATGCAGCTTGTATATCATACTTGAGACTTTTCTTTTCTTTCTTTCTTTTTTTGGCATATCCAAGGATTGAACTAAGGGCGTTCGGCTTGTCAGGCAAGCACTTATACTACTGAGCTATCTCCCTGGTCCTCTGTGTCTTGTTTTGATACTTGTTTTCTTTCTTTCTTTCTTTCTTTCTTTCTTTCTTTCTTTCTTTCTTTCTTTCTTTCTTTCTTTCGTGCTTTTTTTTTTTACTACCCCAAAGATTTAACCACAGGGTTTTGTACTGACTAGAGCCAATGGATATATATTATTTTTCTTTTTTTTTTTGAAACAAAGTCAATGTGTTAAATTGCCCAGGCTGCACTTGTGAATCCCCCACAGCAGCCCTGTGCATTGATGGATGTGTTTCACCACATTTGGCTTAAAGATAAACATGTTTCTTAGTTAATAAGTTTCAGTAGAGATGAATAAGTTTCTTGTATAAGGATGTATGCATTTTTTTATTTTAGGGTAGTGTCTACAGGGTGTTCAGTGTCTCACTACTGGATCAGACTCGTAGTGATTCTACTGCTTATGGCACTGGCCACCATGCCTGGTCTAAATTGCTGTCTCAGTGTTCCCTGGGTGTAAAGCCAGCATAGGAGGCCCGGGAATCAAACCCCTGGCCCCTGCACCTGCTTTCAGGTGCTTTATGTAAATTTATGTAGAACCTGGGCTTTGTTTCCTATAGTTATTGGAGGAACAGGCATCATAAGGATTATGCTTTTAGTGTCCCTGATAATTGATGACTTTGGGCTGGAGTTGTAGCTCAGTGATAGAGCACTTGCCTAGCACATGTAAGGTCATGAGTGTAATTCATAATTGTACCAACCATAATGATGTCTCAGTGATGAGGTAATCTTTCTAGGACCTTGATATGTCAACCTGGTAGATTTTTTTCAAGGTAAACACTAAGATTTCTCACCAAAGACTGGCCCTATGCACTTCTCATCCTCATATTTATCTAACACAGAGCAGAGCAATTCATCACAATTGGTACTCTTAAACTCTTCTATCATTGTGATCAAGTGGCCACTGCTCTCCGTTAGCACATCTACTAATCTCTGTATTGTCTCTTTGTAGATTAGTGTATTGAAGTTTGTTACTCAAATTCAATTTTCTCTGGGTCCAAAACCATTGATTTTTTTTCAATTTATTCTACTAAAAATGACAGTGAAGACTCATTTTCAAGTTTTTGGTCTTGGTTTTTAGCAAAAGTCAGCTTTCAATACTGTAGTCTTTGCTATTATGAGTACAAATAATTTTACTTAGTATTTCTTTTCCTATGACTTGATGAACAGAAAGTCGGCTATATAATACAGTTAGCACATGCTCATTCCTTCCAAATATACATTTTACACTTATAAAAATAAGAGGATCCAAATAGTTTGAAATTCTTCAAATGATTAATAAAATGTCAATTGTCAGTCAACTCATTGACCACAGAGTCAGCCATAAAATAGTTCAAGGAAAACAACACTCATATTTATTGTGTGTGTCAAACACAATAATCACCAAGTCAAGCAAACTGCAAAGAAGCTCTGTGACATTGATGATGCCAAGATCAATACCCAAACAGGTTTGAAGGAGAGAAGAAGGCCTTTGTTTCACTGGCTTCCGATTATGATGCATTGGATGTTGAAGTATATGATTGGTGTTCCTACAATTATTACTGGTGTCCAGTCTTTTCTATTTAATTGTGTGTATTTGGTAGATTCTCATTACAGAGGTTGGACTCATAGTGATCCTCCTGTTTCTGCCTCCCTATCACTGGGATTACATGACATGTGGTGCTGGGAATCAAACCCAAGTTCCTGAGCTTGCTACACATGCACTTAGACGACTGAGTTATCTTCCTGGCCCTGTCAAGTCTTTTAAAAGACAACAAGATACTCATTTCAGGATTAGAGAACATTCAAACATTCATAGAAGATCTAATGTGAGTACGTTATAAGTCACTGAACTTGGAAAATTCCTGAAAATTTGTTTACCTAGGGTAGAGTAGCAGAAGAAAGATTATATTGAAATTACAAGACCAAGAATGTCAAGGACATGGAGGGCATATATTTATAGTTTTTAATGATAATTCCCAGATTGCCTGCCTACTAAGAGGTGTTGGCGATATATTTCTGAGGGTAATAAAATGAGTAAGTGGGAAAAAATCCATAGAATTTTTCACCTCAAAGTCTCAACACAAATATAAGAGACTTTACTGGCAACGTTAATTAATGAAAAGAAAGGGGAATGTGAGTAAAGTATAAAAAACTTACATATTGGGAACAATGCTTTCCTTCATTCTCTAGCACATAGATGTATGCAAGTTTTTATTTTTTTTATTTTTTTTTCCATTTATTTTTATTTTATTAAAATACAAATGTCAATCAGACAGTTTCAAGACACCTTAACCATACAGAGTCGATGAATTAATACATTGCAAACTGTTTTCATAACGTTTTGGTATTGTACAAGGTGCATACATGAAATTATATTTACAGGTTTTTTTATAGCTGAATTATACCTAGGTCTTAACCATCCAGCAGAAAAAAAAAAATGTATGCAAGTTTTTAAATTCTTGAGTTTATGAACCTTTTCCTGAAAATGCCACTTCAACATTTTCCTTTCCTACTTAGCAAAGTAATAGGAATTTCAGAATGTTTTTGTAATGATAGTGTTATCTTCCAACCAGTTATTAAGGTTACCAGATAAAAGCATGTGAAATTGGTAAAAGAAAGAAATATATAAGAAATTAAGAAAGGAAAAAGGAGAAAAACAAGGTCCTCAAATTTAAAGACCCAGTTCAGAAATGGGCGTCTGAAATGAATACACAATTCTTAGAGGATGAAATTAAAGAAGCGAATAAATATATGAAAAAATGCTAAACATCGCTAGCCATTCGTGAAATGCAAATAAAAACAACACTGAGATACATTCTCACTCCAGAAAGAATGGCTATCATAAGGAAATCAACCAACAACAAATGTTGGAGAGGTTGTGGGGAAAAGGGAAAACTTCTTCACTGCTGGTGGGAATGTAGACTGGTACAACCATTGTGGAGGTCAGTGTGGAAACTCCTTAAAAGTGTAGGACCAGAAATCCCATTCAAGCTGGCTATCCCCCTACTGGGAATTTTCCCAGAGGAACTGAAAACATTATATCATAGTGATATACGTGTACCTATGTGTATAGCACCACAATGTACGATAGCAAAATCTTGGAAACAACCAAGATGTCCATCACATGAGGAATGTTTGAGAAAAGATGTGGTATTTCTATATAATGGAATACTATTCAGTTATAAAGAATGATAAAATTAAAGCATTTATATTGAAGTGTTTTTTTGGGGGAATAGGGAACACTTCTCCACTGCTGGCGGGAATGTAGACTGGTACAACCATTGTGGAGGTCAGTATGGAGACTCCTCAAAAGAATAGGGCTAGAAATCCCTTTCGAGCCAGCTATCCCCCTACTGGGAATTTTCCCAAAGAATTTGGATACATTGTATGATAGAGATATATGTGTACCTATGTTTATAGCAGCACAATGTGTGATAGCAAAATCTTGGAAACAACCAAGATGTCCATCACATGAGGAATGGTTGAAAAAGATGTAGTATTTCTATATAATGGAGTATTACTCAGCTATTAAGAATGATAAGTTTGAAGCATTTATACTGAAGTGGATGCCACTTGAACATATACTCAT
>PVKA01031987.1:0-25744 GCA_004027165.1 Ctenomys sociabilis | reverse complement strand
ACCATAACCATACAGAGTCGATGAAATAATACATTGCAAACTGTTTTCATAACGTTTTGGTATTGTACAAGGTGCATACATGATATTATATTTACAGGTTTTTATATAGCTGAATTATATCAAAGATTCAATAATTATTTACCTAGTGGATGACCATAGCACTAAAAGTCGACATAATATCCTGTCCCACCACCAATAGCGCAGATCTTGCCTCTCATAGAATTATGTAGAAGCACAGCGTTATCTATCCCAACTCTACTGTCTATACACACACAGGATGATTTTTTCTTTCTACAACCCTTCCTTTGTCTACACCTGTCAAAAGTGGGCACTCCGTTGACATTCAACTACCTTAGGTGCTTGAACTCGACACCACAATCCAACACAGTCCACCATTCTGCAACCATAGGGAGTTATTCAAAGAAATTGTCGATCATATCCATTTACAGCTCAGCTTAATATTATGGGCTCACGATGTATACTTCATTTTTATACTTTTATGCTTTTCTGCTGGATGGTTAAATACTTCTAGTCAATACATTTTCACCATCCCAAATGCCACTGTAAGAATTAGGGGCAGTAATTAGTAATTTCTTGCCTTGTTTGGAGCAGTAGCTGTCAAGCTGTCATTGCTCACTTATTCGTCTCCGTTATTGTGTAGACAAATTATTTGTTGCCTTTACTTGAAATTCATTCCTCTGTTGACCACAGGACTGCTCACTGTGCTGTCTCTGAATATATTTACCCCTCAAGCCATGGCCAATCTCACCCTTTCCTAAACTCACTCTTGTCCCATGTACTTCTTTCAACCTGATCTATTCCCACATCACTGTTGCCATTCTTACCCCTCCCCCAATGTGTCTGTACTGTTGTAACTGCTAACCTGAAAACAGCCTGTGCAGTCCTCACGTTTCAGGCCCACTGGATGCCCTCCCAGCTCTTCCATTATCTCTTTTACATACCGCCACTGTAGTCATGACCTCTATCCTGTACCATTAGTGTGCCTGTCCTCTCTTGGCCCATGACAATAAAGGCCCCGACGTTAATGAAGTTAATGCCTTCTGAGCAATGTGTTCCCACAGCCTGGTGCAGTGGCTGACATAAATAGTTGATATTTGCCTTTGAACAAACATAACTAAATGAGCTCAAAGAATTGAATCTTAAAAATTAGAAAAAGAATTCCTATGTGCTTTCCTAAATTCTTCTAAGATAATAACCTGTGAGATATAGGATAATAAAATATTGGGCAGTAAAACATCCTTGGGTCAGGGCACAATATATTTTCTCTATTTACTAAAGTTGACAGATTTCTTCTTATTACAAACAATTCTAAAAGAGTGTCTTCAACTGAAGCATAATGGCTTCAGTTGTATCAAAAATTCCCACTGTGAGTACAGCCTAAAGGAATCTCAAAACATGTTAGGGTGGAGTTGTAATGAAGGTTTTGTTCTGATTTGGTCTAAAAGCCTTAAAAATACCTTTATTTACATAGTACTTAAGTTTCTGAATAGTTTCCACACCCTGCTTTCATTTGGTTTTCAAAGTATCTGAATGAGACTGTCAGAACAAACGTTACCATTTTTTTTTTAACATACAACATGAATGCTGAGGGGTTATAAGCCTTGTCAGATGCTGAGAGTTGCTAAGAGGTAGACATCTTGGAAGAGAGAATATCTGACTCCTGAATTCTCTCTCCTTGCTGCTTCCTTGGCATTTTCTTCAGAGGTGTGGGCTGCTATCTGTGCTCCCACAGTGCGCCTTGTGGCTCCCCAGGCAATGGTCAGGGTCAACGCCAGGGATGCTGCCGGAGTTCCATTTCCCATCTACTGATCCTCTGCAGCCTTCCTAGCTGTCTGGGCTGAATTGCAGCTAGAGATACAAGCAAACCCTTTCACTGACCTTCTGGGCTGATTATTGCTCTCACGTTGGTGCCTAAGCTTTGCTCCTACTATTGGTGGCTTTATGAGTCCATCTTCCTGGCTGTAAAATCACCATCATGACAACATTAAGAAAAGTAAACATAAATTAAAGTTCTTTGATTCTACAAAGAAAGCTAGAATATTCACTGTACCATTGGTGGAAAAATTCTCCTGGCCCACATTTCCCTAGCCCAGACAAAATTCAGCAACAGATGTATGTTGTTTGGACTTCATGGTACTTTTAGAAAGCACTTAAGATTTGGCAGATTTAAGCAGGTATGCACCCTTCAGCCTGCTCTGGACCTCGTAATAAGTCATTTGCTTTGCATTACTGGCCCCTAAAGATGTTTGAGTTTCCACCTCTGCTTCTATCAACACACATCGTTGAGTAAAAATAACAGCTGATATTTATCATTCTCTATGTAACAAGCACTGTGTTTAAAGTTTCATATATGTTAGCTCATTTTCTCCTTGCTGTACGTTGTCATCAGGTAAATAGCCTTTACTTAGAGGTGCTATCTCATCCTCCTCATATTGCAAATGAGAAAATAAAGGGACAGAGTGTTAAATAAACTGACTGATCACACTGTTGGTAAGTACAGTTAGAACTCAGACCCAGACAGTCCAGACCCAGAGTCAAGGTCTGTGCTCTGAGCCATCAATAAAATGTCAGCTGCTATATGGTGTGATCTATAAGAGAAAATAGAAACTGAATCACTAGTCAGGAGCCAGCAGCATAGGGGCAAAGAATAGTTACTCTAAATGGAAAGAGAGCTAGGGAGCTCCTGAATAAATGAATGTACAATGCTGTTTGCATACACAACACTGAGCCTGCATCTCTTTGATCATTAAAGATGTAAAGAACTTAATGGAGATATATCCATTGCTTCCATCAGAGAGATGAAAAAAGCTAAGTGTCATACTGCGGCCTTGTGAATGTTACTGAATATGTCATGCTTTATTGTGCTACTTTGGTTTTTTGTCCAAATGCAGATTACTACATTACGCTGACAGAACATGTGGTGTTGCTTAGCAATTTCCTGCTTAGTACTTCTGCTTCTCCTGGACAGCCCTTGCTATTGACCTGCGCTGTACAGAAGTTTAATGTGAATTCCCAAGAAAGCCTGGCAGTCATGATGGGGACAAAATGTGATCTTGGCGGTAGGAAGAGAAGAGAAAGGAGAATAATTACTTTCTCAATACAATGCTTTGAAATAACTATGTTATTTCTAACCTGTTACACAATTTTAGAATAGGAAGAATATGTATGATTCAGATGCTTCTAGTTAAGTCTTGGTGGTCTGATAACAATAATCATAACGACATTTTAGCTACTAGGTTTTTAGGTTTGTTGTTGAATCTAATAATCTGGTATTCTAAGCATGGTATCCGTGTTTCTCTATCAGTGAATGCAACCAACCACAGATTAAAAACTATTTAGTCCACCCCACTGGATCCAGCCCAGGCCCATGGTGTGAGTGAGACCTTCCTCCGTGCTCTCCAGACTCCACTAACCCTCTTGAGCCAGCCCAAGCTAAGGCCCAGTGAATGAGCTTCCAGGCTCCCCTGCACCCGCTGGACCTCTCCAGATCCAGCCTAGACTTGCCATGTGAGCCAGACCTTCCTCTGTACTCTCGGGACCTCTCTACCCCTCCAGATCCAGCCCAGACTTTCCTCCATGTTCTCCAACCCTCTGGAGGCAGCCCAAGGACAGAGAGTGTGTGAGAGAGTTTCCAGGCTCCCCTGTGCCCACTGGACCTTTCTGGATCCAGCCCAGGCTTTCCTTGTGAGCAAGACCTTCCTCCCCACTCTCAAGACCCCTCCACCCCACCGGATCCAGCCCAGGCCTGTTGCATGAAAGAGACCTTCCTCCACGCTCTATGGACTCCTCTATCCCTCTGGAGCCAGCACAAGCCCAGGCCTGGCATTGTGTGAGAGAATATCCAGTCTCCCTTGTACCCACTGGACCTCTCTGGAGTGAAATCTTCCACTGCACTCTCTGGACACCTCCACCCCTCCAAACCTGGCCCAAAGCAAGGCCCTGCAAGTGTGTGGGAGAGCTTCCCCATTCCTCTGCACCCCGTTGTCTGCTCCAGAAGCAGCCCAGACCTGGCATATGGGCCAGGTGTGAAACTCTACAGCTATAGTCCCTGTAGAGAGTATAGAACAGAACCACCTGGAAAATCCAGGAGCAGAACGTGTTGCCAGAAGGGCACAACACGTTAACTCCCAAGAGCTGCAGCAGGAAGGAGGTGAGCATAACAGCCAGACCCAAGCCAGGCACAACTAGATGAATTCAAACTTTGTACACCTCCACCCAAATATCACTAGGTGCTAAGGTTATAACTGCACCAAAACACTATAACAAAGGTCAGAGGACAGTGCTATATAAAATGATAAAGAGAAGGAGCAAAATGCAATCTCAGACCCCAAACCCAACCAAAACAAGTGCAAAGGATATTAGCACAGAAGAAATTAGGAATCATACAGCTAAAATGGTGCAATCAATAGCATCAGAAGTAAAGAAAAAACTGCAGAAACATATAGAGGAACTCAGATCAGAAATACCCTCTGAAGTAAAAAAAGAAATCTCTGAATTAATAATAGCATGTGAAGTAAAGAATCAAATGCAGAAACATATGGAGGAAACCCTATCAGAAAAAAGCTCTGTATTAAAAGAATTAATAACTGGTTCTAAAGAAGACAATGATAAAAAAGACAGAAGGGATTACAAAAATGACAGATTCCGTGAATGAGCAATAAAGGAAAGAAATATATCACATGAAGTAGAGCCAAAGAGATACAGAGGAACTTAAAATCTCAAGCATAAGTGTGTAAAACCATTTGAGTGAAAGTGAAGATAGAGTTTCAGATCTTGAAGATGCTGTCGCAGCTACTAAAAAGGTAAGAAAAAAAACAAGTAGGTTGAAAACAACTAGGATGCAGGAAAAAAATAACTCATCACTGGCAAGATGATGCAAAAATGAACAATGTGAGACTAACAGGCATCAATGAGAAAAAAGGAGTCAATACAAATGGTATAAAAATAATATGGGCAGAAGTAACAGCAGAAAAATTTCAAAATATGAGAAATCAATCTGATATTCAGGGAACCAAAACATACAGAATGCCAAATAATTTCAACCCAATAAAAAACATACCAAGACATATAATAGTCAAGATCCCAGAAATCCAGCACAAGAATAATACACTGAAAGCCACTAGAGAACAGAGAGAGATCACATTCAAAGGAAAACCTACCAGAAATATGGCAGGCTTCTCTTCACAAACCATGAAGGCAAGGAGAACATGGAACAGAGTACTTCAAGTCCTCTATGAAAACAAATTCTAGCCCAGAGTACTATACCCTGAAAAACTTTCTTTCAAGTTTGATGGAGAAGTGAAATACTTCTATGACAAAGAACAACTAAAGAATTTCATAATGACAAAGACGTCCCTACACAGATTACTGAAAGATGTTCTAGAGAGGGACCACAATGATCAGAACTCCATGAATGGGAACAGAAGGAACCCACTAAATAGGGCAAACAATCAAACACAGGAGAAAAAGAAGTAACAACAGCAGGTAAACAACATGTGCATCATAAGTCAATACAACTGAATTATAACCATCAATGTAAATGGACTCAATTCACCAATTAAAAGAAATGCACTGGCACAGTGGATTAGGAAACAAAATCCAACAATATGCTATATACAAGAAACACACTTAACCCTTAAAGAAATTCATAGGCTGAAAGCCAAATGATGGAAAACAATACTACATGCCCCAGAAAAAAGCAGGGATAGCAATCCTGTTTTCAGACATCCTCAACTTCAAGCCAAGAATGATCAAATGAAATAAAGAAGGCCACTAAATACTGGCTAGGGGAAAAATTCAAGAGGAAGAGGTAACACTCATAAGTATCTATGCAACCAAAACAGGAGGACTCAAATATATAAGACAAACGTAATGGATATGAAAAATCTAGTATCCAAGACCACAATCTTAACAGGAGACCTCAACACCACCTTATGTCAAAAAGATAGGTCAGCCTGACAAAAAATTAGCAAAGAAGGACCAGATCTATACCAGAGCTTGGAACAAATACACTTAGTGGACATATACAAAGTGTCCCACCCAAACACAGCTGAATACCTATTTTTTTTCAGCTGCACACAGGTCATTTTCTAAAAGAGACCACATACTGGTCCATAGGTCATGCTTAAGTATATGCAAGAAAACAGAAATTATCCCATGCATATTATGTGGTCACAGTGCAACGAAACTGGAAATAAATGACAAAAGAAAAAAAAACCTAAATACATGGAAATTAAACAGCATCCTACTCAGCAACCAATGGGTCAGATGAAATTTAAGAAGAAATTCAACAATATCTACAAATCAATGAAAATTAAACCACAACTTATTGTAATTTATGGGATGCAATGAAAGCAGTTTTCAGACAGAAATTTATAGTTGTGAACACACACATTAGGAAAACATAATGGACACAAATAAACACCCTAATGTTGCACCTCCGACATCTAGAAAAGAAAGAGTAAACCAACCCCAAAGCACAAAGAAAGGAAGAAATGATAAAGATTAGAGCAGAAATTAATTCTATTGAGATGAAGAAAACTGTTCAAACAATTAACAAATCAAAAAGTTGGTTCTTTGAAAGATTAAATAAAATCGATAACTCCTACCTAACTGCATCAAAAAGAAGAAAGAAAAATTCAAATTGAATAGCCAATAAAGAATAAAAGGGTGTAAATTGCCACAGATCCAATGGAAATTCAGAAAATTATGAATAGCTACTTTGAGAATCTTTACTCTCTCAGAATAGAAGACACAAAAGGAGTGAACAGATTCCTAGAATGGTAGCAATTACCAAACCTGAATCAAGAAAATATAACAACTCTGAATAACCCAATAAGAGCCAATGAAATATGAAATGTAATAAAAAAACATACAGACAAAGAAAAGTCCAGGTCCTGATAGATTCCCAGCTGAACACTTAAACACTTCAAAGATGTTGAAAAAGGAAATAATCCTCCAAAAATAATTCCTGGAGGCAATTATTATACTGATACCAAAACTAAGGAAAGATGCAACTAAAAAATAGAACTGCATACCAATCTCCCTCATGAACATAGATACAAAAGTCCTCATTAAAATCCTAGCAAATAGAATGCAGCAAATCATCAAGAAGATCATATACCATGACCAGGTAGGATTCATCCCAGGGATGCAAGGATGGTTCAATGTTCACAAATTTATAAATGAAATACACTGTATCAATAGAGCCAGATCTAAAATCCACATAATCATCTCAATTTATGGAGAAAAGACTTTTGACAAAGTCCAACACTCATTCATGTTCAAAGTCCTACAGGAAGTGGAAATACATGGCCTATACATCAATCTAATGAAAGTCATTTATGACAACTCAGTGGCTAACAGAATTCTAAATGGAGAAAAACTGTAAGGTTTTACTCTCAGATTTGGTACAAGACAAGAATGTCCTCTATCACCCCTCCAATATAGTTCTGGAATCATTAATTAGAGCCATTACACAAGAGAAAAATAAAAGCAATAAGAAGTTAAAGTATCATTATTTGCAAATGACATGATACTTCATTGGTAAGACCCAAAAAACTCCACAAAGAAGTTACTAGAATTAATACACAAATTCAGTAGCATAGAAGGATACAAAGTCAGTAGCATTCCTCTACGCAGATAACAAACACACTGACTGAGAGGGAAACTAGAAAAACAGTAGCTTTTACAATAGCATCATGGAAAATGAATAGCTTGGAATTCATCTAACTAAAGAAATCAAAGACCTTTTCAAGGAAAACTACAATACTCTGAAACAAGAGATTGTAGATTTCAGAAAATGGAAAGATATTCTCTACACCTGGATAGGAAGAACAAACATTGTGAAGATAGACATACTACCAAAATTGCTGAACCGGTTTAATGTAATTCCTACCAGACTACCACTAACATAACTAACAAACCTAGAGACATAGTTCCTAAAATTTATTTGGAACTAGAAAAGACCAAGTATAGTAAAGGCAATCCTGGGCAACAAAATCGAGGCAGGAGGCATTACAATTCCTGATGTGAAAATATACTACAAGGATATTGTGATAAAATCAGCATGACACTGGTAACAAAATAGAGCTGAGGACCAATGGAATAGATTACAAGATGCAGAAGCCTCTAGGAACACAGTCTGCCACTTTATCTTTGACAAAGGGGCCAAACATACTCACTGGAAGAAAGATAGCCTCTTTAACAAGTGGTATTGGAAAAGCTGGTTCTGTACATGCTGAAAACTAAGACTTGAGCCAGGTCTATCACCATGCACTAAGCTAAAGTCAAAATGGATTAAAGATGTAAACATTAAAACAGAAACATTCAATCTCCTGGAAGAGAAAGTAGGAAAAGTCTTGAAGACATAGGGATAGGCAAAAGGTTCATGAGCAAAAATCAAATCACAAGGGTAACATTTGAAACAATTAAGAACTGGGAGCTCCTTTTATTGAAAAGTTTTTCTACATGAAAAGAAATTATCAACAAAGTGAAAAGAAAACCCACAAATTTGGAAAAAAATCTTGACTAATATGCACTCAGAGGAAGGTCTGCTCTCTAGAATTTATAAAGAAACAAAAAACATTATGGTCCCAAAATTTAAAGACCGAATCCAGAAATGGGCATCCAAGATGAATATCCACTCCTCAGAGGAAGAAATTGAAGATGTGAATAAATACATGAAAAAATGCTCCACATCATTGGCCATGAATGACATGCAAATTAAAACAACACTGAGATATCATCTCACTTCAGAAAAAATGGGGCCATAAAGAAACAAACCAAGAACAAATGCTGAAGAGGATGTGGGGAAAAAGGAACCCTTCTGCACTGCTGGTGGGAAAATAGACTGATGCCACTATTATGGAAATCAGTGTGGAGACTGCTTCAAAAACTAGGACTGGAAATTCTGTTCACACCAGCTATCCCACTACAGGGAATATTCTCAGAGGAAAAGAAAACTTCATATTATTGTGATATATGTGTACCTATGTTTATAGCAACACAATTTTGATGGCCAAATCTTGGAAACTACCAAGATGTCCATCAACTGAGGAATGGATGAAAAAGATGTTTTTGTTTTTGAGGAACACCTGGCCCCAAGCCCTCAGAGTGAGAACTTTTGTGATTCTTCTGGCCCCTGATCTAGCCCAGGATGGCCTGATGAGTATGTGGGAAGGCTTCTGCACTCCCTGGTGCTCCTTGGTCCAGGGACACAACAGAGAAGAACCACAGGCTCACAGTTGTGCCAGAAGAGCTGCAGCAAAGAGGAATCAAACACAACAGCTAGATACAGGCCAGACAAAACTGGATTACCTCAAACTTAATAGATTGGCATTCAAATCTCATTACATGTAAAGGTTGCAACAGCACAAAAGCTGTACACCAAAGGTGAGAGGTCAGTGCTATACAAAATGACAAAGACAAGGAGAAAAATGCAATCTCAGGCCTCAAGTCCACCCATGACAGGTGCAGAAGACACTCGGCTGAAATGAATGAATTAGCAGAGTCATAAGCCACGAAATAACATCAGAAAGGTACAGAGGAACTCAGACCACAATTAATGGCTGAAATAGACAATGAAATTTTTGAATGCATAGCATGTGAAGTAATGAATAAAATCCAGAAACATACGGAGAAAACCCAATGCCCACCTAGGACAAGTGCAGAGAAAACAATTGCAGAAGAAACATATGAATTAACAGTGTCACAAGCAAAGAAACAACAGCAGAAAGCTAAAGAGGAATTCAGAGGAGAAATAATTTCTGAAACAAAAAAAAAAAGAAATATTTGAAATTTTAGCATCTGCAGTAAAGAATCAATTCTGGAAATATATGGAGGAAAACCAATTTGGAAAAAACTATGCAGTAAAAGAATTAGTAGCTGCCTCTAAAGAAGACATTGATTTAAAAAAATAGAGGAGATTAGAAATATCACAGATTTCTTGAATAAGAAATACAGGAAAGAAATGGATCACATGAAGCAGACTCAAAAAGATATAGAAGTACTTAAAATCTCAATCATGAGTCTAAAAAACCGTTTGAGTGAAAGTGAAGACAGAGTTTCAGACCTTGAAGATGCTGGTGCAGCTAGTGAAAAGGTGAGAAAGGATCTCTTAAAAACAACAAGTATTCAGGAAAAAATAATCCATCACCTGCAAGATGATGCCAAGATGAACAATGAGAGATTAATAGGTAGCAATGAGAAATGAGTCAATACAAATGACATAAAAAGAATATGGGCAGAAGTAACAGCAGAAAACTTCCCAAATATGAGGAAACAATCTAACATTCAGGTAACCAAAGTATACAGAATGCCAAATTACTTCAAACCAACAAAAAACAAACCAAGACATATAATAGTCAAGATCCCAGAAATCCAACACAAGAACTAAAAGCCACTAGAGAAAAGAAACAGATCATACTTTAATGAAAACCCATCAGAATTACAGCAAACTTCTCTTCACAAAACATGCAGGCAAGGAGAGCATGGAGCAGAGCTCTTCAAGTCCTCTATGAAAACAAATTCCAACACAGACTACTATACCCTGCAAAACTCTCTTTCAAGTTTGATGGAGAAGTGAAATACTTCCATTGCAAAGAACAACTAAAGAATTTCATGACGACAAAGCCATCCCTACACAGGCTACTGAAAGATGTTCTATAGAGGGACCACAGTGACCAAAACTCCACAGATGAGAACAGAAGGAACCCACTAACTAGGGCAAACAATTAAACACAGGACAAAAATGAGTAAACAATAGCAGGTAAATAACATGTCGATCATAAGTCAACACATTTGAATTATAACCATCAATATAAATGGACTGTATTTACCAATTAAGAAAAATAGACTGTCACAGTGGATTAAGAAACAAAACCCAACAATATGCTGTACAAGAAACACATTTAACTCAAACAGACATTCATAGGCTCAAAGTCAAAGGATGGAAAACAATACTACATGCCCCAGCACCTCAGAAAAAAGCAGGAATAGCAGTTCTGTTCTCAGACAGCCAGAACTTCAAGCCAAGAAGGATCAAACAAAATAAAGAAGGCCATTATATATTGGTTGGGGGAAAAATTCAAGTGAAAGAGGTAACACTCATAAAGATCTATGCACCAAACTATATAAGAAAAATCTTAACAGACATGAAAAATTGAAAATCCAAGACCACAGTCTTAACAGGAGACCTTAACACCCCCTTATCTCAAAAAGATAGGTCAACAAGACAAAAAATCAGTGAAGAAGTAGCATAACTGAACCAGAGCTTGAGACAAATGGACCTAGTGGACATATTAAGAGTGAGTGTTTCACCCAAACACAGCTGAATACACATTTTTTTTCAACTGCACATGGCTCATGTTCTAAAATAGACCACATATTAGTCCATAGGTCATGCTTAAGTATATGCAAGAAAACAGAAGTTATCCAATGTGACCACAGTGCATTGAAAATGGAAATAAATGAAAAAAGAAACCAGAAAAAAACCCAAAATACATGGAAATTAAAAAATACCCTACTTAGCAATCAATGGGTCACAGATGAAAATAACCAACAAATTCAACAATATCTACAATTCAAAGAAAACTAGACCACAACTTATGAGAATGTATGGGATGTGATGAATGCAGTTGTCAGAGGCAAAATTATAGCTATGAACTCACACATTAAGAAAATAGAATGGGAACAAATAAACACCCTAATGTTGCACCTTCGACATCTAGAAAAGGAAGAGCAAACCAAACACAGAGCCCAAAGACATGAAAAATATCAAAGATTAGAGCAGAAGTTAATTCAATTGAGATGAAGAAAACAGTTCAAAGAGTCAACAAATCAAGAAGCTGGTTATTTGAAAGACTAAACAAAATCAAAAAGCCCCTAGCTAACCTCATCAAAAAGAAGAAAGAAAAAATTCAAATGCAAGCCATAAGGAATGGAAAAGGTGAAATCGCTACAGACCCAGTGGAAATTCAGAAGATTATCAATAGGTACTTTGAGAATCTTTACACTCACGGAATAGAGGACACAGAAGAAATAGACAGATTCCTCAAAAGATACAAATTACCAAAACTGAACCAAGAAGATAGAACAACTCTCAATAGCCCGCTAGCAGCCAACGAGATAGGAAAATAATAAAAAGCCTGCCGACAAAAAAAAGTCCAGGTCCCGATGGATTCACAGCTGAATTCTAGAAGAAATTTCTAGAAGATATAATCCCTACACTTCTCAAACTCCAATGAAATTGAAAATCATTTCTGGAGGCAAGTATTATACTGATTCCAAAACCAGGGAAAGACACAACTAAAAAAGATAGCTATAGGCTGGTCTCCCTCATGAACATAGATGCAAAAATTCTCAATAAAATCCTAGCAAATAGAATACAACAAATCATCATGAAGATCATATGCCATGACCAGGTAGGATTCATCCCAGATATGTAAGAATGGTTCAGTGTTTGAAAACTATATTCATAGGCTGAAATCTAAAAACCACATGATCATCTCAATTGATGCAGAGAAAGCTTTTGACAAAGTCCAACATTCATTCATGTTCAAAGTCCTACAGAAAATTGGAATAGAAGGCCTCTAGCTCAATTTGATAAAAGCCATCTACAACAACCCAATGGCTAATATAATTCTAAACGGGGAAAACCTGAACTATTTCATTCTCCAATCTGGTACAAGACAAAGATATCCTCTATTGCCCCTCCTATTCAATATAGTTTTGGAATCATTAGTTACAGCCACTAGACAAGAGGGAGAAATAAAAGGAATAAGAATAGGTAAAGAAGAAGTTAAATTATCACTTTTGCAGATGACATGATAGTTTACTTGAAAGACCAAAAAATCTCCACCAAGAAGCTCCTAAAATTGATATGGAAATTCAGTAGCATAGCAGGATACATGGTCAATACTCAAAAGTCATTAGCATTCCTCTACACAGATCACAAACACACTGAGAGGGAAACCATAAAAACAATACCTTTTACAATAGCACTGTGGAAAATGAAATACCTTGGAATTTACTTAACCAAGGAAGTCAAAGATCTTTTCACGGAAAATTACAGTACCCTAAGAAAAGAGATCCTCAAAGATTTCAGAAAATGGAAAGATATTTCCTGCTCCTGGACAGGAAGAACCTACATCGTGAAGATGGCCATACTCCCAAAACTGTTGTACAGTTTTAACGCAGTTCCTATCAAACTACCTCACAGACCTAGAGAAATCATTCCTAAAATTTACTTAGAACCAGAAAAGAACTAGAATTACAAAAGCAATCCTGGCCAACAAAGACAAGGCAGGAGGCATTACAATTCCTGACTTGAAATTGTACTACAAAGCCACTGTGATAAAATAACATGGTATTGGCAACGAAATAGACCTGAGGATCAGTGGAATAGATTAGAAGATATGCAGGTCTCTATGAACACACTCAGCCACCTGATCTTCGACAAAGGGGCCAAACATGCTCACTGGAAGAAAGATAGGCTCTTTAACTAATGGTGCTGGAAAAATTGGCTTTCCACATGCAGAAAACTAAAACTTGACCCAGCTCTATCACCTGCACTAAGCTAAAGTCAAAATGGATTAAAGATCTAAACATTAAAACAAAAACACGCAATCTCCTGGAAGAGAGAGTAGGAAGAACTCTTGAAGACCTAGGGGTAGGCAAAGAGTTCATGAACAAAAATCAAATTGCAAGGGTAACTCTTGAAAGAATTAACAACTGGGACTTCCTCTTATTGAGAAGTTTTTACACATCAAAAAGAATTGTCAGCAAAGTGAAGAGACAATTCACAAATTTTGAAAAGATCTTAACTAATAAGCGCTCAGACAAAGGTCTGCTCTCTAGAATTTATAAAGAACTAAGATACATTAGTGCCCTCAAAGTTAAAGACCGAATCCAGAAATGGGCATTGAGATGAATACACACTTCTCAGAGGACGAAATCAAAGAAGTGAATAAATATATGAAAAAATGCTCTATATCACTAGCCATCCATGAAATCCAAGTTAAAACAACAGTGAGATACCATCTCACTCCAGAAAGAATGGCTATCATAAGGAAATCAACCAACAACAAATGTTGGAGAGGTTGTGGGGAAAAGGGAACACTTCTCCACTGCTGGTGGCAATGTGGAGTGGTACAACCATTGTGCCGATCAGTTTGGAGACTCCTCACAAAACTAGGACTGGAAATCCCATTCAAACCAGCTATCCCCCCTCTGGGAATTTTCCCAGAGTAACTGAAAACATCATATCATAGTGATATATGTGTACGTATGTTTATAGCACCACAATATGTGATAGCAAAGTCTTGGAAACAACCAAGATGTCCATTACATGAGGAATGGTTGAAAAAGATGTGGTATTTCAACACACTAGAGTATTACTCATCTATAAACAATGATAATCTTGAAGCATTTATATTTAAGTGGATGCCACTTGAACATATACTCGTAAGTGAAATAAACCAGACACACATGAGCAAATATTGTATAGTCTCCCTAGTATAAGAAATCAAAAGAAGAAATACAAATAGAAAAATAAAACAACAACTAAAAAGAATTTAGTCAGATAGTAAGGGTAAACTGTACTGCATAGGTAGCAGGGCCATAATCAGCTTCTCTTCTGGATGGTTAACAACATAAGTTTTCACATCAAAATTTGGAAAAATGGAAGGGCTGCAGGTCAGCCAACATTTTGGCCCTAGCCTTTCAAGGTCAGTGAAGATTCAGGACATAGGAGAACCTGTACTGTAACATCATGGAACTCAGTTGTTCCCAAAGTTTCTGATCAAGGAGATTATGCAGCCACAGAGGAAGGTAATCAATGATCTATAGTGTGCCTAAGAAGAGTCACATGGAGAGAAAACTTTCTCTCAGGCTTTCACAGAGAGTAAACTGGTCAAGCAATGGCTGTGCCTTGCCCAAATGGCTGACACAGACAAAGGATCTACAGACTGAGGTGCAGGATAAACCCTGAGGGGACTTGAATGACCTCATCTGATATGAAAGTCACATTTTTTGGTATATAGGTTTTGCTTTATCTCAGTCTTAACCATCCAGCAGAAAAGTATAAAAATGAGGTATATAACCTAAAGCCATAATAAGAAGTTGAGCTGTAGGTAGCTCTAGGCAACAAATTCTTCAGATAACCCACTATTATTGTGGACTGCAGGACTGTGTTTGATTGTTTCACTGAGTTCAGGCACCTATAATAATTGAATGACAATAGATTACTTATCTTTGACAGGACTAAACCAAAAACAGAATACAAAATAAGAACCATTCTGTGATTGTATAAACAGTACAGTTAGGATAAATATGTAGTACTTTTGCATAATTCTATGGGAAGAAAGATTTGCACTGATAGCATTTGGACAGGATATCCTGTCTTGTTTTTGTATTATGGATAACCACTAGGAAGATAACAATGTAAAAAGTTTTAATTATTGAAACTGTACTATAATTCTGCTTTTTAAAAAACTCTGAATTCATTGATTAGAGGCATCTGCTAGCAGTTAGTGCTAGGATTCTCACCCTGACTAACAATATGTACTGATAACTGTGAACTAAGCAACTGCACTGAAGTTAGCAATGTGTAATAGTAGGGTCATGCTTGGAATGCCTGTCATTTTGTTGTTTAAATACATACTGCCTATCATGACATACAAATTACTGCCATGCTGTCTCTCAAGTAAATATTTGTTTAAAAAAAGAGGAGATGAATTTAAATGAATACAAGAGACAAGAAAAAAAATGTCATAGGACTGTCCTGGTACAATGCTGTATATTTCTAAACTTCTGTGTAAAAATATGTAATTGTTTATTCCTATGCTTTAAATATATTTTTATTTTTTTTCTTCATATTCTGTAGGGATTTAAAGTTTAACATGTCAATACTTTATGGAAAATACATGTTCCATCTTATACCTAAGATGTTTCATATTCAGACAGATAGTGAGGTTAAGCTCAACTGCCTATGTTGTAGATCAATAACAATAAGCTTCTCTTTCTGGAGGGTTAATAACCTAAGTTATTATTTTGCAGACCAAAAATTAGAGAAAATGAGGGCTGCAAGGACAGCCAACATTTTGACTCTAGCCTTTCAAGGTCAGTGAAGATTCAGGACATAGGAGTACCTGTATGGTAGCATCCTGTAACTCAGTTGTGTCCCAAATTTTCTGATCAAGGAAATTATGGGGCCACAGAGGAAAGTGATTCATGATGTAGAGTGTGCCTAAGGAGAGTCACATGGAGAATACATTCTCTCAGGCTTTCACAGAGAGCAAACTGGTCAAGCAATGGCCATGACTCATCCACATGGCTGACACTGACAAAGGGTCTACAAACTGTGGTAGAGGGTTTCAGAATAAATCCTGCAGGGATTTGACTGACCTTGTCAGATACAAAAGCTACAATTCTTGTTACATAGGTCTTGCTTTATCTTGGTTTCAACCATCCAGCAGAAAGGTATTAACTCAAAGTATGAGAAGTAAAGCCATATTATTATGCTGAGCATAAAATACTCAAGTCAGCAAAGTTCAAGGTCCTGAGTTCTATCTGCAGTACTGTAAAAAAAAAAAAAAAAAGGAAAAATGAAAAAACAATAGAGGTATGGGATCAAACTGTAACCCAAAACTATTTTAAAAATTAATTTTGATATTACTGAACATATACAGATTTTTTTTCTTAGTATCATTTCTAAAGAGTATGGAATAACTATTTACATAGCATTTTCACTGTATTAACTATCATAAGTAATCTGTAGTTGATTTAGAGCACAAGGGAGTATGTATGTGAGTTGTGTGCAAATATTACCTCCTTTAATATGAATAAAAAAGAGACTCCTCTGATTTGATGTCCCCAGAGGGTCTTGGTGCAATCCCCCATGGATCTCCAAGGACAACTGCACATATAAAATCTCTCACTTTCCTACTTTCTTTGTTTCTTCCTTTTTTTGTCTGTATTTTAGAGACAGGTCTACAGGGTGTTCAGAGTCTCACTACTACGTTGGACTCCTAGTGATCCGCCTGTTTGCAACCTCCCAAGTGCTGGCATTATAGGCACACGCCACCATACCCAGACTCAGTTGCAGTCTCAGTGCACCCCGGGAGCTAGCCTGCACGGCAGAACTGGGGATCGAACCTGGCTCCCTGCACCTGCTTGCAGGCACTTTAATCTCCTTAGCTATTTGGCCAGCCCCACACACACACTTTCCTACTTCCCGAGATGCAGAAAATAAAAAGCAGAGACACCCCGCCATTTGGAACTTTACACCTCTTCTCTGATTGTTAATCTGTAGTAGTTGAGCTTATAAAATACATAGATAATCATCATTTCCAATTTCCTTATAGGATTTCACTTGCTGACCTGGAACTTTGAGATGTCAGAGCCACGTCAGAAGCAATGATGTCAGAAATGAGGCAGAGAGGAAAACACACAGAAGGGAGAACAGTAGGCTCCAAGAGCCCAGACAAGAAGCAGAAATACATTTTCTGTTGTTTCTTTGTTTTGAGACATGGTCTCACTCTATAGTCCAATTTGCCTTTTAACTCACAGAAATTCTCCTGTCTCAGCCTCCTGAATCCTGAGATTACAGGTGTGCACCACAACACCTGGCCAAAAAATATAATATTTCTCAGACTAAGGTCACATGTCAAGTCACAGGTGAAGGTTGAATAAAGGCACATAAGAAGCCCCTGGCCATGGATAACCCAGGAAGAACAATGATGCCACCCAATAAGGTGCCAAGGTTCAAGTGCTTAACTTAGTGATAAAAGTCTGTGTTTCAGAGTCAAATATGGATTTTTTTACTATCCTCACTATAGTTATGGGATTTTGTATATATGTTTAACTATAGTATTCAATGGTTAGATATTAGATTCTGCTGCTAGTTTCTTGGGCTTGAATTTTGTTTGTTATCAAGAATGTGACAAAATGAACAGGCTATTTACTTATGGGACATCTCAGCTGTGAGATGGGTAAAAGTAGGAAATCTTCCCCACAGAGTAGATGTGACAGCTGAGGGTGAGCTCACAAAAGCCCTTCATAGAGTCACGACATACCATGCACAACAGGTGTAGGTAAATGTTATCTCCTTGTTAATAACCTCTGTTGTCTTTGTGTTCTTCTCCCCACACACACCTAAAGTGAAAGTCAAAAAACCATGGAGTTGTAATAAGAAATAGATGAAATATGTGTTCAGGCCCTTCATTCCTCAATGGTAACTATACTATTTTCAGGCCCATAAGATAGAAACTTCCCCAGATAATCTCCCAAGACCCTGCCTGTGAGTCATAGAGCACTATGTCAGTTCCAGGATCTGACCACAGCTTCTGTGCTGTCTCTCTTGTCCTCTTGTACTTTTGTACACAGTACCAAAAGCTAAAGGATAGGGCTGGGAGGAATCACAGCCATGAATGCCATCTATGCTTGGTATGAAGAACAAAGAAGCCCAGCTAGAGAAGCAAATGCACACGTTGGTG
This sequence comes from Ctenomys sociabilis, assembly GCA_004027165.1. Classification (NCBI taxonomy): domain Eukaryota; kingdom Metazoa; phylum Chordata; class Mammalia; order Rodentia; family Ctenomyidae; genus Ctenomys; species Ctenomys sociabilis. The sequence continues at coordinate 7,229 of PVKA01031987.1, read as the reverse complement.
TCCTTGAATTCAGTCTCAGCTCATCATCCAATATCCATTCCACAAGACCCTTCCCATTGCTGTGGCTTCTAGAGAGAGTCTCACAGTCTAGTGCCTGCTCTAGGGTTGATTTAGGCTCCAGAAAAGATCTTAGCTATAGAAAGAATCCTTCCTCCTCAGAAGGGATGAAATTGCCTTTTGCTGAATGTCTGTACTCTATTAGGCATGAGTGTAAAGAGAAACAATCCAGTAGCTAAGCAGGAAAACACTGAGTTTGTACTGATGAAACCTAGTTTATGACCACAGTTAATTATGCCATTATTTAAAACTCTTTTAATACCCATGTGTCTCAGTTTTCTTCTCTCATTGCTGGGACAAACACCCAACACTCAAAATGAAGGAAGGAAAGATTTATTTAGCTCACAATTTCTGGAGGTTTCAGTCCATACTCAGCTGGCTCCAAGGCAGAGGGGCACATGGCACAGAGCAACCTTTTGTGGTGGTGGCAAAGAGCAAAATGGAGCAATAAAAGCAACGATGGCTACAGACAGCAAGTCTCTCTGTCTGTCTCTCTTATCTTACATTCAGCATATGCACCCAAGCCTGTATAGTGCTCACACCCATAATCCCAGCATTACTCAGACCCATGATCTCAGCCTTGGATCATGAATTAATCACAAACTGTAGAACTGCACCTCAATGATTGTGTGAGGCTTTTGAGGGACAAATGCACACAAACATAACACCGTGGTTAAATATATTTCCTTTAATAATCTTTTGTCATTTTTATTTTTTCTTATTTGTTTGTCTATTCTCACATCACGGCCAGCACATTGAGTTTGTGGTATGAATTAATTTAACATTGGCTGAAAAACTAATCTGAGTAATTGATTTGTTGTATGTCATGCAACTCATCTTGACACTTGATTCATTTTTCTAACCCCCTACTTCTTCCCAGTTCTTACATTTGCCAAACCACTTTGAATTTTGACCCAAAGATAGTTCACAGCATCGATCAGAGGCACTCTTCAGCTCTCTGGATGTGTATGTACACACTGCCTGCCTTCCATGGACCAGATTCTGTCTTTTCTCAAAAGGTATATCGAGAGGTCTAGCCAGATAGCTCAGTGGACTAAAGCATCTGCTTAGGCAGTGCTCAGTGGCCAGGTTTGATCCTCATCGTGCTGTTCTGGCCCCACCCCCAGGACACAGTGAAACAGCATTGGAGGCTGGGAGGGGTGGCCTGAAATCCCAGTGCTTGGTAGGCTGAAAATAGGAGGATCACTACAAGTCCCATCTATGTAGTGAGACCCTGTAGATCCTGTATATCCTGTATTAAACACATAAGAAGTATAGTAACAAAGTTAACTTTAAGACTAAACTTGAGTAGAATTTCTAGAAAAATGATTCTGAAAGCTGATGAGCAACTGTAAAATACTTGAAAAGCAATAAACAGAAAGTGAAAACTATAATTTTTGAAAAAATTAAAGCATTAAAATACTCAAGGCAATGGGCTGGCCAAATAGCACAGCAGATTAAAGCTCCTGCAAGTAGGCACAGGGGCCCAGGGTTCAAACCCCAGGCCTGCTGCTCTAGTCCCCACCCCAAGGGCACATTGAGGTAGCATTTGAGACTGGGCACGGTGGTGTGTACCTGTAACTCAAGCTCTTGGGAGACTGTAAATAGGAGGATCACTACAAGTCCAAACTAGTGTTGAGACCCTGAACATCCTGTAGATCCTTCCCCTAAAATGTAAATAAATAATAAAATAAAATACCCAAGACAGCTCTCTGGGGGCTGGGGAGATAGGTCAGTAGAATAAGTGTTTTCCTGGCAAGTTCAGGGTCCTGAGTTCAATCCTTGGTACCACAAAATAAATAAATAAATAAATAAATAAATAAATAAATAAATAAATAAATAAATAAATAAATAAAGCCAGGTCTCTGAACTGGCTTCTTCCCTGTTCTGCACATAATTATGAAATGGTATTTCATTAATTTCAGTATGCATTTGCTTTTTACATTTTAACATTTCTGACATCAGCTTACATTTCAAACATTACTAAAGTTCATTTTATAATAGATGTATTTTCCAATTAGAGCAATAGAGAAATAGTAGATCATTTTATAATAGTCTGTCTCTTATACGATAACATCCAAGCAATAGAAGTATTAATTATTAGTGTGCATGAGCTGTTGTCCTAAGTAATTCATACACATTAACATCATTCATCTTTGCAAAAGTCCTGAAGGGTGTGTTCTTTCATTTTATTCTTCAGATGGAAAAACAAGTCCAAACTGGTAGTTAAACGAGCTGCCTGAAGTCTCTCGTAGAACACGGTAGAACTGGGTTGAGAAGGCTGTGTTCTCAGCATCTTTCTGCTGTGCATTTTGCTGTTGTTCTGTCCAGGGCTCTTGATTTGTCTCTGGCTCCAGCTTCCTGGTTTGTCTGTTAAAATGTTTTCCCATCTTCTACAAAGTCACCACAATACCCATTTTTCATCCTTACTAGATTTTTGTTTGTACATCTGCATGTTTTACTACAATGTCATGATTGGAATCAAGATAAATTCAGTAATTAAGACAACCAGCTCTGGACCCTGGTTCTTTAATACTGTCTTAGCCACTTACCATCCTGTCACCTTGGCAAATTATCTTACTTAAGTTTCCTCCTTAAAACATTGGCATTTATTTTTTAAAAAGCCACCTCATAAGATTATCTTGAGATATCAAATGATTTATGTATAAAGTATTTAGAATAGTAACTTGACATTATGAATGCACAATAAATGTTGGCTACTATTTATGAATTTATAATCTATAGAATTAGATTATTCAGATTATTAAAAGGAAAGAGGATGAAGTGAAAAAGGAGGAAAACAGAAAAATGACAATTCATTAACTTTTGCTTTCACTTAATAAAGTACATACTTAGATGCAGGGGCCAGGGGCCCGATCCCTGGTCTACAGTGCCAGGCTCCACCTCTGGGGCGCACTGAGACAGAGACTGAACCTGGGCGTGGTGGTGCACCCCTGTAATCCCAGGGCTTAGGAGGCTGAAAAACAGGAAGGATCACTACAAGTCCAATCTGTGTAGTGAGATCCTTTAGCCCTTGTACTAAATACATCAAAATAAATAACTAAATAAAGTACACACTGAGGTTTTACTCTGTGCAAAACAATGAAAGAGTAGCATTTTCCTCCTAGTGGCTAAGCCTAGAGAAGAAAAGATTTATAAGGTGCCTTTGTGTTCTAGATGGGCCCTGGCACTGACCAGGTGCACAGGAAGGAAGGTCACACAAATTCTTATTCCAAAAGACAGGACAGACACAGCCAGGGATCAAGGTTCCCAAAGGAAAGTGAAATGACTCCCAGCTAAGATGGAACTGGACATATTTTCTGACCTAATATTTAAGTCCTACTATAATAAGGTTACAAAAAATAAAGTACTAGCCCTCTTCTCAAGAATGATGTAACACTTATTCGTGTTTCATATGTGTATCAGTGGTATGAAAAGTCACTGAAGAGTTACACCATTATTTTAGTTAGTACAGTTAAGTTCAGTTCATTAATCCAAGTGATCTGGATTTAAACATATGCTATACTCTTCTTTCTGAAAATGGATACAAAGTTTCTCATGGAGAAATAGACTAGTACATTGGAATACTTAAATTTAAATTAATTTCAAATGTATGAGAACAGAAAAACTCAGATGAACATATTGGTAAAGATCCAAATAAAACATTTATTCTTCCTGTTCAGGCAACTGGATACTTTCTGTTTGTCATTCCTTCCACAGAATGAATTAGCTGAAATGAGTAGATCTTAATCGCTAGGAAAACAATTCACATACTTATGTATCATGAAGATAAGCAAATTTGAAGATTAATCTTCAAAGCATTAATCAAATGTGTGCAAAAGAATTAGATGAAATATTTATTTTACCTAATTCACCTGATCATAAGTAATATTGTTAAATGTACATCTATATAAACTACTTTTTCCTCATGGAAATATCAAAAAAAGCTGGGCCACAGAGATAGGTCAGTGGCATAAGTGCCTGCCTGGCAAGCATAAGGTCCTGAGTTCTATTCCCAGTACCACTAGGAGTGTGGGGGAGAAACAAAAATATTTCAACTTAGAATATGAAACATAAAGCCTTTCCTTTTGCTGATTCCACCACCAGAGGTCCTTCTTCTCAAACCTGGGGACTGGTTACTACATAAACAAGTGCCATGCTACATTCATGACAGAAACTAATAGTTGAGTTGAGAAAAAGGCAGAAGGAATCTCAATTCTTATTTTTGACAACCACAGCATGCCAAAGCCTTAGGAAGGCCTAAACACTCTCTCCAGACTAGAATTCTCTGCACTTCTTATTTGCTGAGTGTTTATCTAATGTACTCTCAAAAATTACATTTGCTGAGAAAGCAACTTTTGTTTTAACCGATGATTGAACTCGGACCCTGGAACCTGCCAGGTAGGTGCTTATGCCACTGAACTATATTCCTGGTCCCAAGAAAGCAGCTCTTACCTGAAACTGCCAGTTCATCTGGTCAGCTCTGATTACTGATAAATTCTTAGTTTAGCCAGAAATTCATTTTTTATGCCTATCCCACACTGAATTTCTACGTTTTGGAATATATAATTCAGATCTATCATATTTATTCCAAATGATGATCATTTATATAATTAAACAACTAATTACTTCATCAGATCATCTCTTCTCAAGATGAAACATGTTATACCCTCAATAATTAGTCGTTTGGAATAAGGGGTATATTCTGATATAAACACAAAATTATAATTTATGATTAAGGTTGAATCTATCACATATTTGGCCCCAATATTTTATTGCAACTAGAAGTAATCTAAATTGTTAATATTTTACATTATTCAAAATATTTAATGAAGGGCTGGACAAATAGCTCAGTGCGGGGAGCTCGGGAGATAGCTGAGTAGAATAGGCACTTGCCTGGCAAGCACAAGGGTCTGAGTTCAATCCCCAGTTCCACCAAAAAAAAAAAACCTAGTGGATTAAAGCACTTGCAAGCAGGCATAGGGACCAGGAGCTCGATCCCCAGGCCTGCCATGCTGGCCCAGCCTTCAGGGTGCACTGAAACAGCAATTGAGTCTGGGAGTGGTGGCTCACTCCTATAATCCCAGCTCTTAGGAGGCTGTAAACAGGTGGATCAGTACAAGTCCAATCTAGTAGAGAAACCCTGAATATATATATATATATATATATATATATATATATATATATATATATATATATATATATATATAGAGAGAGAGAGAGAGAGAGAGAGAGAGAGAGAGAGAGTAACTGATGAAAATTAAAGGAACTGTTATTTTTTGACAGACAGTTCTCTAATAAAATTGTTACAATATCCATTCATCTGCATGAAGACAGATGAGGATATAGATTTCCGATGGGGATAATAGTAAGAGAGTGAAATCTGGCCACGGAAATGATTATTTATGGTGCCGTACTCAGCAGCAGGACGTCTGTCTACGCACAGGCGTATTTTATTTTTAGAGTTCTTTGATGGTTGGTTAAAGCCTATACTGAATCAACATCTGAACTCTAAATTCATTTTCAAGGCATTCCTCTCATTTTATGTAATACGAGTAGATGAGTATTTTCTTATAAATCACTATAATGACCCTTCAGATATAATTAGTTTTAGACAATAGTAGAGGAAGATCATGCCCTTACTGGTTTTTTTTTTTTTTTTTTTCCAGAATCTTGGGCAAAAGATGAAGGGGAAACTCCAAAATAAACTGAGTACAAATTATTTTCACTGAAAATCACTGTTTATGCAAATCAAGTAACACAAATTATATGTTATGACTATTTCTAAACTGTTCTTCACAAAAACTAGAACAAATACTTCTTAAAATGAAAATCCAGCCAAGTTTTCCATTTTGTGGAGTCTCTGTGGAGGCTTTTGGGGCCCCCTTTCCCTTAGCACTGGAGTTGTGACAGTGTTAAACCCAAAGCCCAGAACCCACAAACTCCATTAATTCCCACTTCTTATTTTTTGAGACAAAACCATGAAAGGGTCTTTAAACTTGGTTAAAGTGGAGAGCAGGAGAAAGAAGTTCACCCAGTGCTCTGGAACTCAGTCTAAGCAAATTGAAGTGGGAGTTATTGGGCAACCCCAGCCTTGAGACCCCTGCTTCAGGATGCAAACTTATATCCATTTAAGATCGCAATGCCAAACAGACAGTATTATAATCTACATTTACTTTTTAAAGAGGACAAATGTTTAGAGTTGGACCTACTACTTGGATTGTGTTGTGATTTGAAGATAGATTCAATGGCTTGATAATAAACAATAAGGAGCTAATAATTAATGAGCAGCTACTCCACACTGAATTGTATGGGTTGTCTTTAATCCGCAACATTCCCATTACACAGAGACCACTGATAAAACCAATTTCACAACACGATAAACTGTGGCAGAACAGTTCAAAGTCTTTCATCAAAACTTGAACGCTTAGTGTCTTAGTGACTTTTATCTCTTTCCTGGGACAAAATACTCAACACCCAAAATCAGGGAAGGAAAGGTCTGCTTTGCTCACAGTGGAGGTTTCAGTCTATCCTTGGCTGGTTCCAAGGCAGAGTGACACATGGAAGAGAGTAGCAGTTCATGGTGGCACAACAGCAAAGAGCAAAGGGAGGAGCAGCAGCTTTGGCAGCTAGCAAGCCTCTCCCAGCCCTTAATCCGTATGCAGATTTTCTATCCCATCATGCATGTACACTCACATCCATAACCCACACATTGGATCATGAATTAATCATAACTCTAGAAGCCTGCCCCAGTAACAGCACGAGGCTTTGCAGGGATCAGTAGACTCGAACCATAATAGTTAGCATCCACGTTCTTATGTCAGGTGCTTGCTTCCTGCATCTCTCAAAGCAGGAAAGGTAGGTTTCAGTAAAGCTATTTTATAATACACCAAGCATTGCTACAAAAAAAGTCATGTGAAGAACTTACAGAGTGGGATGGAGGGCAGAGAATGTATGCATAACTCAGGTACAGGTAAGTATTTGCTGGTATAAGCAGAGAAATCGAGGGCAGTTTGAGAGGATATGGGTGCCCAAATCCATTTGAGATGTTGTAATGAAGTACACTAAGCTTGGAAATCACTCTCCATTGAAAATAATAGTTATCTATTGCTCCCATTTTCTAGATGGCTGGCAAGTCCCTGATCAAGGTATCCATGGATTTGGTGTCTGGT
>PVKA01031986.1:0-25733 GCA_004027165.1 Ctenomys sociabilis | reverse complement strand
GTGCTTCTACATAATTCTATGAGAGGCAAGATCTGCACTATTGGTGGTGGGACAGGATATTATGTCGGCTTTTAGTGCTATGGTCATCCACTAGGTAAATAATTATTGAATCTTTGATATAATTCAGCTATATAAAAACCTGTAAATATAATATCATGTATGCACCTTGTACAATACCAAAACGTTATGAAAAAAAAAAGAAGTTAAAGATCTATTCAATGAAAATTACAGCAGTCTGAAAGAAGAAATCATAGAGGATTTCAGAAAATGGAAAGTTATTCCATGCTTCTGGATAGGAAGAACCAATACTGTGAAGATGCCCCTACTCTTGAAATTGATGTACAGATTTAATGCAATTCTTACCAAGCCACAACCACCAAGATAACATACCGACCTAGAGAAATTGTTCCTAAAATTATTTGGAACCAGAAAAGACTTAGATTAGCAAAGGCAATTCTGGGCAACAAAGACAAGGCAGGAGACATTACAATTTCTGACTTGAAATTATACTACAAAGTTACTGTGATAAAATCAGAATGGTATGGGCAACAAAATAGATCTGATGATCAATGGAATAGATTAAAAGATGCATAATCTTCTACAAACACACTCACCTACCTTATTTTTGAAAAAGGGACCTAACAGGGTTACTGGAAGAAAGGTAACCTCTTTAACAAATGGTGAAGGAAAAACTGGTTGTCGACTGCTGAAAGCCAAAACTTGACCAAGGTCTATCACCATGCACTAAGCTAATGTCAAAATGGATTAAAGATGTGAACATTAAAACAGAAACACTCAATCTCCTTAAGAGAAAGCAGGAGGAACTCTTGAAGACAGAAGTGTTGGCAAAGAGTTCATGAACAAAAATTAAATTGCACCGGTAATACTTGAAAGAATTAACAACTGGGGCCTCCCCTTTTTGAGAAGGTTTTGCACATCTAAAGAAAGTCCTAACAAAGTGAAAGGACAAGCAACAAATTTTGAAAAAAAATCTTAACTAATAGGCACTCAGACAAAGGTCTGCTGTCTAGAATTTATAAAGAACTAAAAATAATTAGCACCCCAAAATTTAAGATCCAATCCAAAAATGGGATTCTGAGATGAACAAACATGTCTCAGATGAAGAAATTAAAGAAGCAAATAAATATAGGAAAAAATCATTCACAACATTAGCCATCTGTTAAATGCAAATTAAAACAACACTAAGATATCATCTCACCTCAGAAAGAATGGCTATTGTAAAGAAATCATCCCACAATGAATGTTGGAGAGGCTGTGGAGAAAAAGGAACCCTTCTCCAGTGCTGATGGAAATGTAGACTGGTGCAGCCATTATGGAAATTAATATGGAGACTCCTCAAGAACTGGGACTAGAAATCCCATTCAAACCAGCTATCCCCTACTGAGAATTTTCCCAGGGACACTGAAAACATCATATCATAGTGATATATATATGCGCCTATGTTTATAGCAGCACAATTGTGATAGCCAAATCTTGGAAACAACCAAGATGCATGTGAACTGAGGAATGGATGAAAAAGATGTGGTATTTTTGTACAGTGGAGTATTACTCAGTTATAAAGAATGATTAACTTGAAGCCTTTATATTCAAGTGGAGGCCACTTGAAGTTATACTCATAAGTGAAATAAGCCAGACCCACATGTGTAAATATCATTTAGTCTCTCTAGAGTAAGAACTCAAAAGTAGAAATAGAAATAGAAACTCATACCACAATTAAAAGGAAAGTGTGAACTTAAGGACTAATCAACAAAGAGAGGACAAAGAGAAAGGCTAGGAAACACCACAGGAGCAAAGCCATACATTAATATGCACAAGATGCTGGGAATCTTCTACAAGTATTTGACACTAGCAGTTAATTAGTAGGAATTTCACCCTGATTAACTAAATATACTGATACCTGTGAACTGAGCAACTGCACAGAAGTTAGCAATGTGTATTACTAGGATCATGCTTGGAATGCCTGTAATTCTGGTCTTCTAAATATGTACTGCTTGTTATGTCATGACAATTATTGCCATGCCATTTCTCAAGTAAATGATTGTTTAAGTAACAGGGGGATAATGAAAACAAGAGAGTAAAGTCATAGGATGTCCTGTTGCCATGCTGTATATCACTAGATTTCTAAATTGCTGTGTAAAAGATATGTAATTAATCATTTCTACTTTTTAAAATATTTTTTTATTTTTCTTCCTTTTTTCCCTTCACATTCTATAGGGATTTAAATTTTAGCATATAAATACTTGATTGAAAATATCTATTCTATTTTATGTCTAAGATGTTTAATATTCAGACAGGTAGTGAGGTTAAGTTCAACTACCTATGTTATTTGGCAATAATAGCATTAAGTTTCTCTTCTGAAGGCTAACAAGTTAAGTTTGCTGACCAAGAATTAGAGAAAAGAAGGGCTGCAAGGACAGCCACCATTTTGGTCCTAGCCTTTCAAGGTCAGTGAGGACTCAGAACAGGAAGCCCTGTAACATCCTGTCACTCAGTGGCTTTCCAAATTTTGAGATCAAGGAGATTATGGGATTTTTTCACAGAGGAAAATTGTTGATGATGTAGAGTGTGCTGATGGAGAGTCACATGGAGAGAAAACATTCTCTCAAGCTTTCTCAGTGAACAAATCGGTCAAGCGATGTCTGTGACTTATCCACATGGCTGACAACAACAAAAGATCTACAAACTGCTGCACAGCATTTCAGCTTAGTCCTGAAGGGTTTGACTGACCTTGTCAGATGCAAAAGTTACAATTTTTGTTATATAGGTCTTGCTTTATCTTGGTGTTATCCATCCAGCAGAAACATAAAAAATGAGTTGCAAAAAGTAAAGCCATATTAATATGCTGATCTGTAAAAGGCTCAAGTCAACAATTTTTGACACTGCCAGTCTTACAGATAGCCCACTACTATTATAGACTACTGGAATATATTGGATTACTCTGCTGAATTCTTGCACCTACAATGTATGAATGGCAAAGGAATATACATCTCTGACAATAGTAAACAAAAGGTGATATAAATGGACCATTTTGTAGTGAAATAATATATGTATATATATATATATATCTACAGAATAGTATAAATATAGAGCTACTTTCTCTTAGCTTAATATGAAGAAGATTCTGAACAAATATTGTTTAGAAACAAAGATTTAATGTCTGTATTTTGTACTAGGAATTACTGCAAAGACAACAACATGCAAAGTATTAATTATTGTAACTGTACTACTAACCTATTTTGACACTGCCACTACTTTCACAATGAAATTATTAAAATAAAGAAAATAATAATAAATACAATAAATAAATAAATAAAAATAAAATTAAGAAAATAATCCAAAGCTGAGTATGTGGTGCACAAATATGACCCCAGAACTTTGGAAGGCTGAGGCAGGGGAATTACAACTTAAAGTATGATCTTCACACTTAGCAACTTAGAAAGATTCTGTCTCCCATATTAATGACAATAGTAGCAATAAGCTTAATAATAAAATATTCCACAATGTTATGGTCGATTGGTTTTCAAGAATAATGCCAATGCACTTTATAAGGAATAAATAATCATTGGAAATGCTACTGTATTATTGAATATTAGCATGGAAAACAAACACCTTCAAACAAACAAACACCACAAGATTTCAAAAAAGACCTTAATTTGTATCTCAGCCCATATTACATTTTAATCCATAATGAATGACATAAACATCAAAATTAGAATAGTACATTTAAAGAAAAACAGATAGTAAGGAAACTAATAACTACAAATCTTTGTGACTCTGTTTAATGCAGTGATTTTTAAATTTAACAAATTCTTGCATGAATTTTATCATTTGACTTCATCAAAATCAACATTTTTCTGTTTTTCCAACAAAGATAAAGTAACAAACTTAGTATCAGAATATGTAGTGAATTTTCAGAACAAGAGTAAAAACTTTTTCAATATTTGAAAATGATGAAAAATTTGAGCAGATATTTTAGTACTCAAATTGTCTTAAAGAAAAATAAAGCTATAAATAAATTTACCATATAATCAATGAAATGCAAATTAGAATAGGATACATTATATAACTATTAGAAAAAATAGGAAAACCTGACAACACCAGATGAGGATAAGAATTTAGAGCAAATACAAGGCTCATCCATGAGGACTAAGAATCAACAAAAGGTACAGCCAGTTGAGAAAAGTGTTTGTGAATTTCTCATAAGGTTAAAACTGAGTATGTATCCATTCCTAGATATTTGCTGAACAAAGCCGAATAAAGTCAACACAAATACGTAAATTTCTTCATAGTCATGGTGTTCATGGTCAGCCAACACTAGGAAGGGATCCAATCTCTTCTGAATTTTGAATGAAAAACTAAATGCTGTATGTTTATAAAATAAAATCTTAAAGATCATCTGAATGTATGAGTGGTGTGATACTGAGTAAAAGAAGCTATCTAAGTCTTTTATGCTCTGAATTTATTTGTCTAATGTGCAAAATGTACAATTTTAGAAACAAAAGAAAGAATTGGCTCAAAACTTGGCTTCAGAAGAGGCAACTGACTATAAAAAGACTTACAGAGATTTTTTAGAAATGACTGATAGTACCTATATGGCAGCCTTAGAAGTGACAATGATAATAAATATATATATTTAGTTGTCTTTAAAAATTGATAGAGCAGTTTGTCTAAAGAATGCTAATCATATTCTATGTTAGACTTTTAAAGTTGGCCTAGATACACCTCTGTGTGAAGTATATTGCATTTAATATAAAAAGAACAGCATCTTTAGTTGAAAGTATGTTTTTCCCCATTTGTTTTTATGAGAAATTGACAAATAGTGCCTCTTCAACAACAAAAAATCTACCCTTTACCAAGTACAGGAAAAATAATCTGAAACCCTTAACACCATGAAACTATAACCTTTAAAATATCCTCCTATTACAACTGCTTTCTCTCTTACCATTACCCTGTTTCTAAAATCTTTGCTGATTTTAGGTGCTGGCTGCTCCATGAATCATTGATGAATCATTTCTTTGCTCAAAGTTGGATAAATTTAATCTGTCTGAATCTTTAATACTTCATGAAACTGCCTTAAAAAAGCCCCCACAAATAATTCTCAAAATCAACTATATAAGAGGAGATGAATATTGTCTATGAGAAAAAATATGACCGCTAATTGAAATATATCAACTTGAGTAAGAACAGTTTAGGAGATTAGTAAAATTTGGAGTGTGTCTGTGGATCATTGATGCATAGGGTATAAACTGAAGAGGGAAGAGACCCTGAATGTGTGTGGCACCAACCAATAGTCTTGTACACTAGAGGGACTAATGAAGGAAAGAAGAAGAGGAAACATTTCTATCTTCTATTTTCTTCTTTATAATTCCAGGCTTTGCTGTTGCTTTTGGACATTTGTCTCCAGTTCCTCAAACTTGCAAACAATACCACTTTCTGACATGAACTTTCACTGGTCCCTGCATTGCACTGCAAGCCTTCAAGCTCTGGCTGGATCCTCTAGTTCTCCAGCACACTCAGCCATTATTCATTCTCCCCATTTTGACTCCACAGACAATCATGCTGGATAGATAGATAGATAGATAGATAGATAGATAGATAGATAGATAGATAGATAGATAGATAGACAGACAGACCAGGTCTTCTAGTGAACTGTCATTGGTATTATTGGTATATATTTTGAGGACAAATGAAGTAGTATATTCACATCATTGCTATATTGTTACCTGGCCACGTGGTCCAGAATCCTTTGAAACTGATTCAGAAGAAAAATTTAATTTAGAAAGAGTTGATAATGGAATGTGGTAAAAATAACCTAGAGTATTGGGCCTGAGATTGATGGGGAATTAAAATCAATGCTCAGAACAGAATGAAGACTGTACAACTAGTTTTACAGAGGTTTCAGTTGGGAAAGATTCCACTGGAATTTAACTAGAGACTATTTGTATTATGCTTTGGCAGAAAATTTAACTAGAGTTTCGTCATGTTCTGAGACATTCCATGCGACTAACATCAATAGCAATGGACTAATTAATCTAGCAGAGTAAATTTCAAGGTCATCTAACATTCAAGTTGTAGCATGGATTCTCATTGCTGCTTTTATTCAGATTTATGCTGAAAATCAGAAGTAAAAATCCAATTTGAAAAGTATCTCTTTTCCCAAGGAAAGAATAACCAGCAAGGTTTGAAAAAAAGGCAGTTCGATTACTAAGAATACTAACACTAAATATGAACTGAATAATATAGGACCATAAGACTTATGCCTGTAGGGCATTTGATGGCTCAGAAAGGCCTCTCAATTCATAGGTTCAAAATTTCAAAGGTGCCAGACTTTGCTTTAAGAAGAGAGCCTCAAGGTGTAGTGAGGAAACAAAGATCATATAAAGTCTGAGGAAAGCCAAAAGGAGAGAGCAAAGCCAGCCCAAGAATGAAGCCCCATGGCTACATCCACTGACACTGCTGTAAGACAGGAACCACCCAAGCTGTTTGGAGTCCACATCTTGCCACTACTTTCTTGATATAGAGTTACAAATTTTAATACTTGCCCTTCTGGGATTTCATCTTGATTTGATCCCATTGGTTCCTACCTCCATATTCCCCCTCTTGGAATATGAATATGTGTCCTTTGCTAGGTAGGTTAGAAGTGTTTAACTTTGCTTTAATTTTGAAAGGGGCTCACAGCTAAGAGTTTGTCCTAGTTTTCAGAGGGGACTTTGGGCTTAGAAGTGTCAAGTGTTAGAATTGTTAGCACTTGGGCCACTCTGAAGAAGGACAAATCAGATTTCTTGGTGAAATATGTATGAATCATAGAGATGTCATTGATGGAATGCTCTTATTTTTAGTCTAGATGTCTCACTAAAACCTCATGAGCTCACAGATGGACTTTTCAAAAGGATGTTTGATTAGATTATGAGGGCATTCCAGCTTACTTGCTGTTAAAAGTTGGGTTCTATTTGGGAAAAAAAAAAAAAACAGGTCTCTGAGAGCTTGGCCTGATCTTTTCCTACCAGCTCCTCCTGTGAATCTGTTTGCTTTCATCCATCATGCACTGAGCGGGATTTTGCACATGGTTATAGGTGGCCTTGCGGGCTGCCTAAGTGTCAGCTTACTATGGCTGGAAACGTGCACCAAACTAAACCTCTTCTCCTTTATCTGAACAGCAAGGGAAGTGTCTAACACAGTATCCTTGTTCAAATGTGTGTATTTTTAAATACTATCTCCAGTTCAGATACTCTTTCTGAGCTTATCGTCTATATATCAAGCTGATTATTTTGTATAATCTGCCTATAATTAAAACTCATCATACTTTCTGATCAAAGATATTAAGGGGCCACAGAGGAAAGTGATTATGATGTAAAGTGTATGTAAGGAGAGTCACATGGAGAGAAAACATTCTCTCAGGCTTTCACAGAGAGGAAATTGGTCAAGCAATGGCCATGACTCATCAACAAGCATGACACTGGCAAAGGATCTACAAAGTGTAGTACAGGGTTACAGGATAAATGCTGAAGGTATGTGACTGATCTTATCAAATAGAGAAGTTACATTTCTTGTTATATAGGTCTTGCTTTATCTTGCTCTTAACCATCCAGCAGAAAAGTATAAAAACAAGTTATATAAAGTAAAGCCATATTAATATGCTGAGCTGTGAAAGGCTCAAGTCAACAACTCCTGTAGCTAACCCACTACTATTGTGGACTGTTGGACTGTGTTGGATTGTTTTGCTGAATTCACACACCTATAGTATTTAGATGCCAATGGAATACCCATCTCTGACAGGACTAAACAGAAAAAAAGGAATACAAAAGAAGGACCATTTTGTATTTATATATACAGAATAGTCAGGATAGATATACAGCTACTCTCCCTTAATTCATTGAGTAGAAAGATTTGTACCAACAGTGTTTGGGCAAGATATCCTTTCTGCTTCTTGTACTATGGGTAACCATTAAGAAGATAGCAATGTACAATGTATTAATTATTGAAACTGTCTTATTAATCAGTTTTGAAATTGTCTCATTGCTATTTGTTTCTTAATAAAAAATAAAAATTAAAAAATTTAAAAAATGATAAGCAATGTAAAAAAAAACTCATCATATTGAAACAAATTATTTTTATCGCCTTATTCAAATTTGTTTCCCGTTGTTTGTTTCTTATCCAAATCAGACATTCTGATACTATGTTCTTTTTTTATTTTCACTCTTTCCTTACATTTAATGAAATCAATTTGCATTTAATGGAAACGCAAAATGTATTTGAGAAGTAATGAAGAAAAGAGGAAAGAAGGAACTAAGGAAGGAAGGAAGGAAGGAAGGAAGGGAAGGAGGGAGGGAGGGAGAGAGGGAGGAAAGGAGGGAGGTAGGGAGAGAGGGAGGGAGAGAAGGAGGGAAGGAGGAAGGGAAGGAGGGAGGGAGGGAGAGAGGAAAGAAAGAGAAGGAAAGGAGAGTGAGGGGAGAGACTGGAGGAGAGTGAGACGAAGAGAGAGGTGGGGAGAACTATGCTTCTGGGAATGGAACAAATGTCTGAATGGTACTAAAGGTGTCCTGTGGCTCCAGTTAAACAATATAAAATATTAAAGCAAGTTTTAGAAGCAAAATTGCAATAAGAGCAGAATTTGGATGTTGGTAAGTTAATCTCCTGAGACATGCAAGTTAAATATTTTTAGAGCAATTAAATTAGATTGATTGAGGCAAACATATCATAAACTCTTCCGTGTTTACTTCCTTAAATTTTTTGATGTACATCCTAGATCTTATTTATATTTCTTATGCGAGTCTATACTTATGAATTCATAATTGTTTGTTCTCTCAAAGCCACTTCATTTCTCTATATTTTATGCCTGGCTTTGCTAAATCAATTAAATTCAATTGAAGTTAGCTAAATAAGTCACAAAACTAAACCAAGTAGACCACATTACAAAGATACACTGCTGCACTCACTTCCAATGAATATTTAGTAGCATCCGTATTTTCTCAACCTGAAAGCCTAGTTGATTTATTATTTAAGTCTGTAAATAGAACAAAATGGATTACCCTTAAAACAATAGCTACCATTATGTGAAGAATAGAAAATATAGTAAACTGAAAATAGTGGTGTTCATGAGAGCCATCTGGCTACACAAAAATAAAGTGTAAATAGAAGTTCTAGGGGGTGGGACAAGCCCTCTCTGTCTCCACCCTCTATCTTGTCCCTGTTTCTGTAGAGCTTAGCTTGTACTTAGAAACTGATCCAGTGCTACATGTCACTTGATTTTGCACAACAATGAACGTGGGTAGTTCTGAGGTCTTTTGAACAATATTGGCATGGCATTTGAGGCCACTTAGTGCTTCTTTTGCTTCACAGACACCAAGTTTCCCAGAAGAGTTGGTCAATAAATGAGACAAAATAAGGAAGGTCAAAAAATAAAAAATCTAATTGCACCGCAAGGGAAGTATGGTGCAGCTGGTGGTTATTACCACTTATGCCTGTACCAGAAAGTTGCTTAAGGGTTGTAAACTCTCATATTCAGTGCTACATCTTGATATGTTTTCACTTTCAGACTAGTGGTATAATTTTTTTCCTTCAGATAACATTTTAAAGTCATACATGTAAATATTTTTGGGTTCATTCAGGGTGAGGAAACCTAATTTGTTTTCTTGACAGTCAAAACATTGTGAATAATAAATTTTGGATAATGCAAGAAATAACTTAAATCATCAATTTCTTACTTGTTATAGACTTAGAATTTGTATTTATATGTTCTATGGACATCATGGAACTATTCTATAAATTTGATTTTCATGGATCAGTTAATTTAATCATCTTCTCTAGGTAGGTATTTTACTTTTTCTACAAAGAAATGAGATATTATGAAAGTTCCCTGAGAAAGAAAGACACCTGTGAATTATACAAGTGTGTTTTTTGATCACTTAGAGATTAAGAAGTAAACAAGAATTTTATTAACTTGTTGATATAGGTCAAAATCGCACATATATAAAATTGAAATGCAATTATAATTATTTACAATTATTATTCAAATACACTGCACTCATAACCCACTTCTGAGTCATTTTTTCAATTAGATTTATCACAAGAATTAACAAGATCCCTTTTAGTAATAGAGAGAGTTTGTGCTACGTTGTTCATTTTAAAATTTACAAATCAAAAGCTAACAGTGATTCCCACTTAATATTGCTTCACCTATTCCCTACTTTGAGATTCTTGCTCAGTACTGTCTAATTCACAAGCTCAACAATGCTAGCCCATGGCTTTAAAATAGACATTAGCTAGTGTTGTTATTTAAGTAAGCTTCGATATTTTGTTGTTCATTTCACAAATTTTGAAGCTTACTCTTCACTTTTCCAAAAGGTATAGAAGATAACAATTCATAACATCACTATTATCAGACAAATGATGTTATTTTAAAAATAACACTATATAGTGTATACTTTCTGATGTGACCTATTGTGCTGCATAGATCATGCTCAAAGATGTACGGTAATTACAATATAGGGACTACTCAATCAAAGGCTTTCAGACACAACATCCATGCTGTTAATAATTTCTAATTGAATCTGTTTACTATATTTGTTTGAATATTCAATATTCTGCAAGGGAAACATAGGAATTTCAAAGAGACTTTATCTTGCCTGCTGTGTTCATCTATGTCTGTTACACTTCTGCAACCTGATGATATTAGCTTCAGGTATGAAGCATTTAGTTATTCTAACCCTGTGAAATTACTTGTGTTCATACAAAAAATTATTTCATGTTTGGTCCAGAACTGTCATAGTTTAAGTATCTTTTGCTCATTTAACAAACAGAACTCTATAGCAAATAGCCTAAAAAAGAGACATTATACAATAATTCCAGCTAAGAGTTTAGGTAAGTATTCAGTGGCCACAGGTAGTAGGACAAATCTTCAACCCATGATTTTCATGAGACTTTTTTTCTAAAATACAGAATAAAGTATGTTGCATACTTAGAGATGTACAATGGCTTGATGAGTAGACATTTATTCACTCACTATGAATATTCTATGAACTTTTTCATTATGGTGCATCAAGTATTTAGGCAAATCACATTATTCCTCCTGGAATATGTGACTATTAAATGTCTCTACCTTTTAGTATAATTCCTACTGATTCACATAAAGTAGTCAGATGAGCAGACACAATCTACTTTAATTTTTATTGAGCAACATATCCTATTAAGAGATGAAATAGGCCATTTTACTTTTAGTAAAGAGGTGAAGATAAAAATGATGGTGCAGTGCAAATAACAACCTAGATGACATTAAAACAAAAGAAATTTCAAGAGGTTTTCACACTTCTACATTAACTACACCATCACCTGTAATAGACAACAAATAGGCCACATCAATGTCCATGCACAGTTGAATGGATAATGAATATGCAACATGTACACAATGGAAAATTATTCAACATTACAAAGCAGGAAATTCCATCATTTGTCATGACATGAGTCACTCAAGAGGTTATTATGTTAAGTGAAATACCTTGACACAAAAAGACAAAAATGACACGATGCTTTTATATGAAGAATCTTAGAAGTGGAGGACAGAGTAGTGGTTTCTACCTTTTGGGAGAAGGAAGAAACAGGGAAATGCTAACCACAGTGTATAGTTTTCAGTGAGATGAGCTGACTGACTTCTAGGACCCTACTAGCTAGCATAGTGTACTGTCTGCAGCAACAGTGCTGTGGGCATCCTTACTCATTGCTAAGGAGTTAAGTTCCATGGTAGATGTTCTGCTCAAGCTCACATGGACAGACACAATATGTAAAGGGCATAAATTGAATAAAGATCCAATGTCATGGATTAAAAACATCATTCAAGAATATCAGTGACCATACAAAAATATCAAACATCGCACAAGTTTATGTAGATGACAAATATAACATGGAAATTTCTGACATATTATCTGCCAAAATCATTAATATTTCTGAAACTTTTGTAAAAAAAAAAAAAACAAGAGAAGAAAAAGAAGATAAAAGGGTTTGGTTTTCTTGGATGTTCAGGATTGTGCATGTGTGTGGATTCCAACATTTGACAAAATATACATGTGTTCTCTAATAACTTGTTAGATGTTTATGAATTTTTGAGTTCATTTACATGGATTAGTTCATTCCAGATTCACACAGTGATCTTTTAAGTTAATATGAGTATTGGCATCATTTTAAGAATAAGAAGCCATGTCTTAATTATACTATGACTGACAGTCTCCAGAATCCACATTCATGATCTTCATTTGTATCATTTTCATTACCTCTTGAGGACAATGACTCAGGGTTAAAGCTAATCTTTAATCTCTGGGGGCCATCTATGCTGTGAGAAATCTGAATTATTCACTATTCATATGATTCTACAAATGAATAATTCTCAAAGGAACTTCATATAAATTATTCATCCCAACATAAACTGCTCCTTTTATCATGGTTCAGAGGAAATAATCTGCAAATATACAGCCACGGTCCCTACAACAGAGTCAGAATGCAGTCCTTATAATGAATCATTGTTTCAGCAGTAATTTACTACTTTTCTCTTAAACTGCTTCACATTTACATGGTTCAATTCTTTGTTAACAGTCAATATTCTCTGTAATACCTTCACTTAGGTCATACAGATTTATTTCTTACATGGCCTCAAGACTTAGAAGCAGTATGAAAGCTTAATGTTCATCTTAACCCATGCTTTCATAAGAAAATATTTTGTCTTTAAAGGACTACTCTAGTTGTTGTTAGTATAATTCAAAGGGAGACTTCCCTGTCATGAATTATTCTATAGAAAAAATTGAATTGGTTAAATAATCCAGCTACCTTCTATTAGCTCAATGAGAAGAAAGATCTGTACCAATATTGTCTAGACAAGATATGATGTCTGCATCTTGTCCTCTGAATAACTACTAGGAAGACAACAATATGCAATGTATTAATTACAGTAATCATCCTACTAACCTCTTTTGAAACTATTTCATTCCCACTTTCCACATTAAAATGAATAAAAAATTTAAAAAAATAAATTTATAAAGTGTTCTCTTTTAGTCATTCTTTGGTGAAACGAACTGAATTATCCAAAATGAGTACTCTGTATTTCTTGGTCAACAAGCCAGTTCAGATAATTGGGAAGTACATTTATCCCCCTGCCATTATCTCCCCAGAAGAGATTGTAATCATTTTCAGCTACCTACAGGACAGGGGAGATAGAGCATCTCAAGGGCCCCACTGTTGTCCAGGGACCATGCTACTGGCATTTCCAAATAATCTCTCAATAGCTAGCATTGAATTCTGCCTTTCTTGAGACTAATGTCCTTTTGTTTGTATCACTGACAAGACTGGTCTCTCACCCTTGTAATATGAAATGAAGAATAAAGGGAGGCAGCATCCTTACACTAGAGAATGAGCAGCCTGCTACACCTATGTGCATCTATGTGCACTGACAGTTCTTTCGCTGGGGGACCAAGGAAGTCTGTATCTCCTCTCACTGTGTTGACCTTATCTTGTAAGTAGGAATTAGTTGAATTCACCCAAATTGTGTCAGAAAAAGTTTAGTGATTCAAGAGGAGCCTATTCAATGCAACATAATGTTTTGGGATCTCTATCTTCTGAGCCATAACTTAAAAATGATATTTATTTCGAGGCACATTTAGTGATTTAGAAGCAGTTTGCACTAATTCATGGATTTCCTCTTACAACAAGTGTACAATTACTGAACTAAGTATTAAGCAAACAAAATTCATTCCAATGAATAAATTTCTTATTTTTCTTTGCTTCTCTGTAATAGTATAATAGTGGTTTATTTTCTTTTTTATTTTATATATTTAAAGAGAATAAAATAGTATTAAAACAAAAAATACAAATGACATAAAATTGCACTTAACAAAATAATATGAATTTCATAGTGTTTGTTGTAATACATGGTGTTGTCTTCCAACTATATGCTTGCAGAAGTGAAAGAAGAAAGAAAAAGAAAAAATATATGTAAAAATTAAGAAGAGAAAAAATAAAAAAAATTTTAAAAAGAGATGAAACAAAGTAAGCATTATCTGCTGCATCCCATAGTGCAGCAGAAGTCCACAGTACAGTTGTCCAAAGCAACCTATTTACATATATAGATAAAGCTCGTTCCCTTACAACCTCTCCTGTCCTCCTCAACTCAGTAATTCCTTCCTTTTGAACAAGTTCATTCCTTTTTCCCAGTATCTATTTTTGCCCTTCAGATTTTCTTTTTTTCTTTCAGGTTCTCACACTAAGGAGACACAGTGGTTTAATTAATTAAAAATAATTATTTTTGCTTAAGCAGACCTCATAGCTTTTATGGAAAATATTCCTCCTCAAATATAGAGTAGCCTGTTACTTTTCTTTGGGACACATTACTTCCCAATGAGAAACATTAAAAACAACACTAATTATAAAATATTTATCTCATTTCTACCTCAAAAAAATCTTTCTCTAATTTAAAAAAGACATTAATTTTTCAATATTACCATGTAATATTTTGATTGTATAAATACATTCTCTCTCTGACTAGATGTTTTCTATTATAACTATTTTATTTTCTATACTGTATCTTAATTTCTGAAGGAGACTACTACCCCAAATACCAAAATCTTGAATTGAATATGTTGGTTTGTAGTACATAAATGATGCTGGTATTTGTACTCTCAAATGCATCATAAAATTTTCATGACTGGATCATGATTATTATGTAATTAATTATCATTTGCGTTTAAAAGAAAAAATACAACAGCGGTCAGATCTGAGTTGTGAAATAAATTATTTTCACAATAATTTGTTTTAGTCAATAAACAATTTATTTTTCATTAACAAAATTTTAATTAGAAACTCAGACTAATTTAAGAAATAATAGTAATTGTTCTTTTATTAGTCTCAGTTTCTCAGTAATTTAAATACTTATTGTTGAAGAACAAAATAAATTATCCTTAAATCCAAATGAGGGATCTGGGAAGTTTCAATACATAAAAGGTTTTCTTTTGATACTTAGTATTAACCAATTGATTGGAAAATTATTACCTGATTCAGGGTTTGTAGAACGAGACCCGTACAGAAGATTTAAGAAGACACCCAATGGCATCTTTTAAAAACCATTTCAATATAGAGAAGACAATCATTCTAACTTAAAGGTTTTGAGTTTCTCAATTAGGTTTCTAACAATCTGGCACTTTTCTGTATCCTTTTCGATAATTACTCTACTCTTATTACCTGGAAAAACCTGTCCTTTGGATGCTTCCTATGACCTGGGACTTTGAAAATAGCACCTGGATAATGGGGTCATCTATTGTTTTCTATGTGCCAAAAAGATAGTATGTATTTCTATCAAAAGCATCAGAAAATCTAAGTTTATTTAGCCCAGATTTAAGTTGAAGAAAGTAAGGCAAGTCGATGTCTTTGCGTCAGTTTACCCAAAGTTCTCTAAAAATAAACCACAGAATTTAAATTCAGGTTTCCATGCTCTTCCCAGTGTCATCAACTGGCCCAACTTCCCCACTCCGCCGAGCCCCATACCTCTGCTTCTGTGGAGCTTCAGAACGTGGCCTGCACGTAGCTTGGCCTTGGAGCATACTGACAGTGAGGCCTGAATCACAAACTTACCTCCTCCTACTGTGAACGCATCACTGAATGGATAGCTACAGTCTTGTTGCTGAGAAGGAGGAGGCTACTGATTTTGCCTTGCATTGTCACTGCTCTTTTGGACTCAATTCAGAATAATCACATAAAAGTGAGAAAGCTGACCTATCTCTGGATTCATTTTCACACAGTTTCACTTTAACCACAGTCAATGAAAGTTCTGATATTCATATTTCACTAGGCACTGGCAGATATTAAGGTTGTTTCACCTGCATAGACTGTGTTATTTGAGAAATTAAATTCCCTGACTTCAGACCCCTGATGATTTAGCATGATACTGGGGCTGAAGGTCTAAGGCCCCAGGGAAATTTTCTTTTACTTTGATAAGCTGAGATTTCTCCACATTCCTGTAATAGCTGAGAGACCTCCCTTGCTCTCAGGATAAAGTTCCATTGTTTAATCTCCCACGGGAGTCTCTGACTGTCATAAATGAAGGCCACCCGCTCCTCCAGACAGCTCTAGGTAGTGTGATCACGGAGACAGCGGGGGACATGGAATAAAAGTGAATGGCATCATTGTCTTAAATAAAGCCTCACATAAAAATATTAACTAGTAAGTGCTTGTGTATTTACAGAATAAAATAATGTTTCCAGGAAATTATGTGGTATAAAAAGAGAAAATACTGTTTTTACTGTTTTATCATTTAATATATTTTAGTCCAAGAATTTTGCTTCTGAAGAATATGTTCTTCATATTTTCATACATTCTCTCCCTACTAAGGTGTTAGTTATACATTTTTGAAATCACATTGAATTAATAATTAATAACAGTAAGTTCTGAGTTATTTGGTAGTTCTTACTGAATTTTTATATTACTTAATATCAATATCAGTAAGATGAGTTTTACATGTTGTGTGAAGATTACCGTTTTAGTCACTAGTTATTTGTATTAAAGAGGATTTATTCATAATTGTTGTGGCAATGCATTTGTATGGAATCCCATATAATGTGTAACACATATGTACAGATGTGGCAGGAAGAAAGTACCCTCTTCGAGCATCAGTCTCAATACCAGGTTTCATGGGAAAAGCAAACGACATTATACTGAATTTCAACTTACCAAGCACCTAAGCAATTCAACTGTACAAGAAAAATCCAGATGGAAAAAGGGCTAGCTGCTATGGAATGGGGACGGCATCAAATGTATTCCTTTAAACAAATCAGTGTGAACCTGTGTCTGTGTTTTTCTGACTCCTATACATTCCTCCTCTAATGTGTCACTCACAAGCCTCTCCATGCCTGAAAACCTCATTCCAGACTTCAGTATGACCGACTCTCCAGATCATATGAAGATTTTCCAAAACAGAAGTTAATCGTATATGACTATTTTTAGCTGTGCATTTCTCTTCATTTTCAAAAATAATCTATTTGAAAAAGTTTCACATCTCTTTATAGTTCTATTTCTTCTTATTGTGTTCATTTAACAATGTGTTTTATATTTTGCCAGGGCAAGCTTTAGCATTTAGGGAACAATTTGCAAATAAAAATGGATCTCATTCCAATCTAGAGGAGATTTCACTTCAATATGGTTGTATCCATAGAGCTTATCATCTGTGAGCTTCTATGGGAAAGATTCCAGGAGTTTTGTTCTCCCCAAACTCCAATAACTCAAGTTGCTCCCTTGTATGTCACAATTTGCCTATTTAGTTTTGCTTAGAAATACTAAAATTGACAGGTAAAAAATTCAGTGACAAATAAGTGAAGACAAGGTAGATTATATGAAGACCATCATGATAGAGACCAGATCCATGGCAACAGGATTTTGTGAGAGGCAGAGAGAGTGAGATCAACTACAAATACTGGGTGGGCAAATGAAAAGTTATACCCAAATAGAAGAGTGGGTATCAGTAGTTCAGAAATTACCATGGTAGGAAGCATCAGGAATAAGAAGGAGTCTGACAAACGTGGCATAATAATGCCCTTTTTTTTTTTTTTTTTTTTTTTTTTTTTTTTTTGCAGAACCAGGAATTGAACTCAGGCCCTTGCGCTTGCCAGGGAAGTGCTTATTCCACTGAGCCATCTCCCCGGCCCATACCAATACTCTTACAGAAGTTAGTCAAGTTGATCAGACATAATGTTTGTCAGGTGAAAGATGAGAAGCCAAAATATATTATACCAAGATATAAATTATGTTTTTATATGTGTGTATGTAAAGAAAACTCAAATCTTACATATCTGTATGGATGAATACATAAAAAGACAACATAGTCATCCCTTAATCACCCATCATAGAGATGACATGTAAGGAGCATGTGTAGATGCCTAAATGGGCATGAACAAATCCCATATAGATACATACATATATATTTTTTCTATATTTTAGGGAAGGGTCTACAGAGTGTTCAGGGTCTCACTACTAGATCGGACTCATAGTGATCCACCTGTTTACAGCCTCCCAAGAGCAGGGATTATAGGCAAGTGCCAGCACACCCAGTCTCAATCACCCTTTCAGTTTGCCCTGGGGGCAGGGACAGTATGCCAGGCCTGGGAATAGAGCCCCTATGGACCCTGTGCTTGCTTGCAAGTGCTTTAATCCAGTGAGCTACTTGGCCAGCCTAACACATGCATATTGTACTGAGCAAATGTAATTTCTAAGCACAGAAAGATCAGCAACAATGAGTAGTAAAGTTGAATAATCATAACAATGTGCTAATATAAGACCTGTGGATGTTTTGTCTTTCTCTCAACTTACCAATCTTATCATATTGGGCTGACCATTCTTGTGATGACGTCAGATGACACAGTGCCCATGTGATAAGGTGAAGGGAGGTAAACACAATAGGCACTGTAGCATCATGTTAGGATACTATGACTTTTGTATAGATGCAAAGGGGCCCATGGGTCCATGGAAAAGCCCTTCAGCCATGGAAAAATAAAACCAGCATAATTTAAGTTTGGGACAAAGTTTTTCCACAGACTTTCTGAGACCAGAGTTTATAGTTTTAGAACATCTGAAGACTCATAAAACAAAACTGGAAACAAAACAAAATCTTACTGGACAGTAGAGAACAGGAGATACGGTACAGCTTAGTTGCAACTGAAATAAAAGAACATTTATGTAAGAGTAAAATTTAAAATAAAAGATGAAAATATCAATGAAAGTAAGCTTCAGGGGCTTGTGGGTTATGACAGTTGTTTAAAGCACATGCCTGGGTAAACTTGGTCTGGTGCAGGAGACCATGGTTTGATTCCCAGAATCACATGCCACAACAGACCTGCCCTTAAGGCAGCCTGAGCCTGCCAGGAAAAAAAAAAAAAAAAGAAAGAAAGAAAGAAATAAAACCAAGCTTCAAAGCAGGTTAGTAGGACAATTAAAATAGTTGATCATTATTTTTATTCTCTTTAAAATAAACAGAAGAAATGCGAGCTATAACAGCAAAAATGATAGAATCAAAATGTTGGAGAATGCAAGGAAAAAAGATATAATAGATGTTCTTCACTGGTAAGACAGTTACCACATCTCAGAGATAATTTAACATAGCTGTTCTCTAGATTTAGCTTTCTTATTTCAATCGCATTCAACACAATTCACTACCTGTCAAAGAAAGGAAAACAAGTGGACTATTTCTTCAAGAAAATTGTCTACTGAAAAAAATCAAAATAATACTAAAATATGTATGGTGCAAAGAAGTTAAGAGTTATCAAGTGTATTTTGAAGAAAGTTATTCTGATTTCTAAATTTACTTGGAAAATTTCAGCATTTATATAAACTGCTTGTACAAAACCTAAGATTATTTTAATGCAATATACATTCAAACTTTAGAAAACTATTTAATTGCCTCTCTCTCCCTTTCTCTTTGTCTCTCGGTCTGTCTCTGTTTCTGTCTGTGTCTGTTTCTGTCTCTCTGCCTCTTTCTATTCCCATCTCTTTGTCTGTGTCTCTGCCTATTTTTCTTTTTCAGTGTCTCTGTCTCTCTCTACTTCTGTCTCTCTGCCTCCCCTCTCATCGCATATCCACATTTATTGTATAATTATGTCCACGTTCTTCACTGCACCTGTGTGCCAGTAAACGTGTTAAGTTGATGAAGTATTTAGAAAAGCTGAAAACAGAAAAATAAACATTTTCTATAACATGACAAAATGGTCTATTGATTCATTAATTTATTGATTCATTAATTATTGGTTCAATATGAAAATAAACTTTACATGTAGGCATCAGGGATGTGAGAAATTTAAAAAATGATACTGTAATAGGGAGAAGGGAAAGTTATTTTAGAGCTTGTATAAACAGAACCTCAGGAGGCTAGTTGATTATTCGAGAAACTAAGAACAAGTAGAAAATTCGAAGCTGTTTTATGCAGCTTAGGCAGATTACTAAATATATCAAAAATGAACAATTTGTTTTGTGATGTGCACAGAATTGATTTCATGCAGCAAGATTAGATGAAAGACAAGAGAACATTGAGGAACATAGTGTTATTTGTTACAAAATACATGGTCGGGGAGATAGCTCAATAGAATAGTTTTAGAAAATCTGAAGACTTCCCTGGCAAGCGTAATGGCCTGGGTTCAATCCCTGGTTCTGAAAAAAAAAAAAAAAATAGAGAAAGATCACTTTGGATATAAGTCTGGAATAGAGTTGACAGGGACAGATAAATATTTGAAGATTATTAAGAAATGAATATATCAAGAAATGTTCCAGCTTTCTTTTTTAAAGTAGTAGATTGCCTAAGTAAGATTTAATCTAAAAGATTTATCATTTCAGTTGAGAAGTGATCATTTTAAGGTACTTTTACTCAACCAAGGAGGAGCCTCAAGTCCACAACTGACATGAAGGCTACAACATGAGAGTGCTCATTGGCATGGGTTTTTAGACAACAAATCTCATGGATATACATGATGATCTTAGTTACTCTCTCATGGCTGAGATCAAATACCAGACGATGATGAGTTAGAGTTGAAAAGATTGTTCTAACTCACAGTGTGCAGAGGCTTGTCTCCATGGTTTCCAAAGGAGAGCAAAAGGAAGCAGCAAGCAGAGGCTTGGCAGAGGTAAAGTAGTCCACAGTGGGGCAGAAAAAGAGCAGCATGCCTCGCTTCCCCTTTGGTCCTATCTAGAGTACAGGGTTTTGGAACGGCACCACACACATCTAATGCTGTCCTTCCCATGACACAAACCCAGAACTATGTGCAAAGAACCAGTGGATTAGTTATCACACTCATTGTCCACATTACACACTTTAGACACAGCCAGCTCAGAGAAGCCTCATGTATTGTCACTGAGGAGTTGGGGGACATCCACATACAAGTCATAAAGCTCAATACTTCATCTCTGTATCACACCCTTCTACAACTTTATCATGAAAACCATGGGAGGTTTGGATTTTCCTGAAGGATGAGAGGATATTTTTCTTTATTCTTTTTTTTTTTAATAAAACAACTTCAATAAACCAAAGATCTGTATGCTCCACAATTTGCACACTTAAAAGATTCAATAGACCCTAGCACACTGACATATTTTACAACCATAATCACAATGAACCTAGTTCATTTTTGCTATCTCAATTCTAAACACTCTACCTTGTAATCATAGGCTCTCAACTCTCCTCCATTTTCACTCTTCAAACTTAGTGAACCACTGAACTACTTTCTATGTTCATAGGCTGTTTTATTTGGGGAATTTCTTTTCTTTCAAAGTACACCATGCTCATAAAACAACAATAAAGAGTTTAACACAACCACAGAAATGTAAATCCTGCACTGTGCATTTGCATATCACATTAGAGTAACACCAGAGACCAACAATAGAAGCATATTTGAAATGTAATTAATTTTTTTAAAAACTTCTCTTTTCTCTCTCCCCTCTTAACCATGGTTTCCAGGTTTGTATATGTGATCTAAGAAACTGAATGGTTTAGGAAACATCAATTTCCCTACAAATCCTTTCCTTAATTTTAGCTTTATTTTTCTTTATTCACCTAATAAGAAATACAATACTTTTATGATTCAAGCTCTGAGTCACTTCTTTCTCTTTAAACTGTCACATATTCTTTCCATTGAAATAGATGATCATGGCTGAAAAGTTTATTTATTTATTTATTTATTTATTTATTTGGATATCAGGGATTGAACCTTGTGCCTTGTGCTTTCAAGACATGTACTTGTGTTGATGAAGTAGTTCTGCAGTTAGAAAAAGACACTTCTAATAAGAAGTACCATTGAACTCCCTTTCTTGCTCTCTGCTCTGCCTCTTGCCATGTAAGGACAGCACAAGAAGATGGCCATCAGCAGTGCAGGAAGAGCAGCCCCACTAGAACCCTGACAAGCTGGCACCTGGCTCTTGAACTACTACTTCCTATGCTGTGAACAAATAGATTTCTCTTATTTTGGCCACCAATTAGACTAACGACATTCCATGGACAGTAACACAAGACCATTTCCGAGGAAAACTATGTACATCTTTCCAAGAATTCTCCCCCAACTGAGCCATATGACATGTGCATAATTTCTTTCCTAATGAGCTGCAGAACATATGCAGATCATTTTCTAGTAGAAAAAGAAATCATTAGAACCTCAGTGCCCAGGGTTTTAACTGGAGGCTGTTTATCCAGTATTTTTTTAAAATGTCAGACTCTCAGAAGAAATGTAGTCATTCAACATAAACTACATGATCTGTACAAAATGGCTAAGTGCAAAGAACAGTCTGTATGAGTTCCAGAAATGATAGAAACTCTTCTTCAGTCCAAGGTGTCAGTCATAGGCTAGTTTACTAGTGAGTACTGAATCGGATTCCACTGGGTACAAAAAATTTTGAAAATCTGAAAGACAATCAGAGTAAGTATTGAAAAACTAAAACTTTTGAAAGATCGAGATCAACATAAAATGGTTGATTATTTATTTGGGAAGCAAACTTTATTATATTTGAGAAACACACTTCATAAACTTTCGGGGCCTCAGTCTTGAGGTGGCTCGCTAGGTGAAAGCCAAGACTGCAACGTTACCTGGCCTCCGCTGGTTAGCGACATCAGGTGAAGAATTTGACAGTGTGGGAATTGCCAAGGAAGCATATGCAGACAGTGAGACCATCTGTCACTGGAGTTTGAAAATAATTTTAGCTTTGTAATAATAAGAAAACGTGATTTGCTGAGGGCAGTTTCAGAGACAGCTGACTGATGTTCAGAGACTGAGCTAATGAATGATCAAGAGCTCATCGGCAGGGCTCATTTTACGTAGAATTAGGTTATTTTTGCCTCCCTAGATTGTCAAGGGGCCTGCAATCTTCAGTTTAAGGTCTTTCCTTTATTATTATGATTAATTAGGAAGGAATAATAGTCATAATTAAGAAAAACATTACCATCAGGAAATGAAATAATTTTCTTTAGTTGGTAGATACTTAAGTACCGTGTGATTTCTTCCAACCTAAAGCAGGCAGCTGTAGCCACAGAATGTCACGGTCAAGAGTGGGGCTAGAGTTAGGATCCATCTTAACTGCTTTATATTAAGAAAGTGAAGCCGAAGAAGGTACATAGAATTACAATCTTAGCTGGAGTCTCCACATGTTTGTTCAACTCTATAACATTGATCAACTGAGGAACTATCTGAACCTGCAAGTAAAGCAACTACAATGTGTTTTGTAGAATTTGTAATGTATAACCATGACTTTGGGATTGCTGAGTCCCTTCTCCAGACTTCTGCTGCGGGTTTATGATCAAGGGCGGGGACAAGGACTGCAAGGGTGTTGGGCAATGTGGGCCCAGATCAAACGAAAGACAGAGTTGGGCTGTTCAAGTGCATGAGTCTGAATTTCAAAGAAGTGCAGGAATAATTTTTCCAAAGTTCAGATTCATATAAATATAATGTCTTCTAAAACTTCCTCAACTACTATAAATACAAGTGTATTAGCTATATTTTATTTCAAATACCTTCACAAAACATAAACTTAAGCAGACAAATGTACACTTTAAAGGAAAAAACAATAATAATTGGGGCTTAGGTTTTATTATTTTCTATATTTTACCTACAATACTTGAATGAGTATTGTTTTCCTGGAAACGTATCTTCCTAACATTATATATAGAAGAGATAACAAATGGAAATGCTTGTTTTCCAAATGCATATTCCTATAAAGCCCAATTTTCTTGCTCAACATTATGTTAATAGACATTACAAAGAATAATTTGATGCTTAAATATGTTGGAAAACTAGGCCGACAAAAAGTATACATTACTTAGACGTATATTTGAAGAAGTATAATATATTATTTTAATGGTATCAGCAGAGAACAGATGAAGCATTATTTGAAATCTAATTATTTAAGCACTAACAATTACAGAAAACATGAGGAAAATGATGACCTCAGGAAACCGGGTCATAATTTCTGACATTGAAATTTATAAGGCTAGGAAAATGGCTCAGTAGAGCAAGCACTTTCCTGGCAAGCACAAGGGCCTGAGTTCAATTTGTGGTTCCACCAAAAAAAAAAATTGTTTTCTAAGGTTATTGTCATATATAATTAAAAATATACATCTGGTATCTGTCATCAGTTTCACTATGCAGCAATCTTCCCTCTCTGAACTTTCCAAGTGATGAGTACCACTTGGTATTATTCTAAAGAGCCCCTTTGCGCAATATGTGGGTCTATACTGAAGTAGTGGATTCATGCTGGAGTCCCAAGATGCATTCAGGACATGATCTGGTCTCCAGAAATGCCAAACACATGACTGAAGAATTCAAATTTTACCCCGTACCCTATCCTCTGGAGAAAAGGAGAAGAGAGTGAGGTGGGGTTTAAAATGTCTAAAAGATTTTGAGAATATTCAGGCTGAATAACACATGGGTGTCAGGGCAGGTGGCATGCTTCAGGAGAGGAAAGGGTGCTCACTGCAGTAACCCATGCTAGGACTGTCTTCCATTTGGTGTTTCATGAATTATCCTTTATAAAACCCTGGTGCATAGGAGAGTGCCTCTGAGTTGTGTAAGTGAAGGCTGAGGAGGAGGGTAAGAGAGCCCCCAAATGTGCGTTGCACGTTACTAAGTTTGGGTTTTTTAAGAAGCCCCGTGGTGGAAGCCAGGGTCACTAAGTGGAAGTGAGCCATAGGGCAGAACTTTTAACCTCTAGAGTCTCCACTAACTCCAGAGGCAGGCTAGAATTAAACTCAGTTGTTATGCACCCAGTTGGTGCTGGAGAATTGATGTTGATATGGAAAAAAAAAGAAAAAAATATATATATATTGTGCTAGAAAAACACCACAGGAGTTCAAGGTACCTAGATTAAGGAGGTGAAACTATCAAAGTTGATCATCTGTAGCACTGGCCCTTAAACCTCTCTCATGACCCTGAGGAATAAAAACATCAGATCTCAAACCTATTGTTATAAGAGGTTTCCCCAGACTCCCCCCCGAAAAAATTGCGTTTAATTTTAAAGGTTGTTACACTGTACTATATTTAAAGAAAAATATATATTTCATAATGTTTGTATTGATAATTTTCACAAACTGTAATGTGTGACCCAGTAACTATCTTTTCTTTGATCTGTCCTTTTTTAAAATTTGTTATGGCTGTCAGATATTTACTGGAAATATGATTGTGAAGATTGTTTCTCGCTTAGTAGTTTAGTTTCTTTATAGTGTTTTGGATGAATCAAAATTCATATAGTCTTTGGATAGTATATTCTGCCTTCATCTTGTACTATGGATAACCACTAAGAAGATAACAATGTATAATGTATTAATTTTGAAATTGTCCTATTAATCAGTTTTCAAACTGTCTTGTCGGGAACCATTCCAAGATGGCGACCGCTCCTCGCTCCCCCGCCCATCGTGTCTGCCAAGATGGCGCTTACATCCGGCTTCTGGTTCTTGTTGCCGTGCCTGGGCTCCTCCTATCCAGGGAAAAGCCCGCCGTTTTTATGATCCTACCAATGACATCTGAACACGGGCCACCAAGTAGTGTCCGGCGCTGCTCCCGTCCCGCGGAAGAAGACACTTAGACACTCTGAAGCGGGTTCAACAAGCCTTTATGGATCGGGATGCAAGCCTCTACATGCGTCCGCTAGCAGCGGCGTCCAACGTGCAAGCAACAACGGATTTCCTGGTATAGCAGACTATATAGATTTTACAGACCAATCACAAT